>APFE031034948.1:10526-51405 GCA_000404065.3 Pinus taeda | reverse complement strand
TATCAAATTAATAATAATTAAAGGTTAAAAGATAATTTAATTTTGATTATAAGGTAGAATCTTGAATTTAATAATTAATACTATTATAATAGTTATAAATTTATATAATAAATATTATATAAATATAAAGAATTAATTCTTATAATTATTATTGATTAGAAATTAATAATTATTATTAATATGACTTAATCATTAATAATTATTACTTATTAGTTAATTGGATTAATATAATTATTATTTATTAGTTAATTGGATTAATATCATTATTATTATTTATTATTATTATTATTATTATTATTATACTGAGGGGTTAATTTTTTTGATTAGGGGAAACCAACTTCCACTAATTTCCATACCGTTGTCTCTGTTGAGATTGTGCGGGTGTTTGATAATCTCCAGGGCTTCTCTGATCTTTCGCTTATGTTGCTGCTCCTCTTTGGACGGGGGAATAAGATTATTGTTACGACAATTTTTAAGAAATTGCAAGTCAGCAGCTCTTCTTGCTATCTTAGCTCTAGTCTTTTCGAGTAAAATGATTTCACTCCAGGTATCCCCTCCGTGTAGGGAAATGATTCTGGATTTGAGACCTCTGTGGTACAATATTTTTGATTCATTCATCGGAGATTCCATAAAAGGGGATGAAAAAAAGGGGATCAAATGTTACATAAAAGGGGATGCAAAAAAGTTGGAAAGGGGATCATTCATCGAAGATTCCATAAAAGGGGATGAAAAAAAGGGGATCAAATGTTACATAAAAGGGGATGAAAAAAAGTTGGAAAGTTTGACTCCCAGATAGATGAAGGCATACTTGTTAGGTACTCATGTAAAAGCAAAGAAAACAAGTGCTACACTCTTAGATTCAACTAGATAGTAGGAAACATCGATGTAAAAACTGATGAAACAAACTTGTTGAAAACCAAGAAGGAAATAAAAAATCCACACATATTTGAAGAACAAGAAGAGGAAGAAAAAAATAATAGGAATGCCAAGAAGAGAAGTAGATCCTCTTCCCATCTCTCACTATCTTATTTCTAAGGATGCCACTGTGCTTTTGAGTCTTCGCCTGCAAGGGGGTGCCTTGGGGAAGCCCTCCTCCTCCCAAGATTTATCATACAAAGATGCAGTTTGTAATCAGGCTCCCTAGGTTGTTGTTCCTCCTTCAAATCACCCTCAGGCTTCAGGCAAAGCAACCCCTTCCCAAGATGTTCCTAATATGTTTATTGTGGAAAAATATGAGGATATTCCCTCTGTTGAAATTTCCCATCCAAATCTGGAAGATCTTCACAAGATAATGACAAAGAACGAGATGATCTACCGCTTCAATGGGTTGTGGCCTCGCACAATGGAACTTTATCAATGGATCCACTCTAATTGGACCAAATCTGGTTTTCTTATGTTCTAAGGGTTTATTCATAGTTGTGTTTTCCCGCCAAGAAGATTATTAGAATGCTTTGTCTAAGGGGCCATGTTTCTGGGGAAAAGTGGGGTTGTTCATGACCCCTTAATTCCCAAACTTTAACCCCTCTATGATAGTAATCAAAAAGCTCCCCATTTGGGTCTAACTTCCAAACTTGTCGGCTCATCTATGGTATCATTCAATGTTTACAAGCACCGGAAACACCTTGGGTCGCTTCCTAGCCACAGATCTTATGCGAGGCCAAAGTGGAGTTTATACTTACAATCATATTTATGTAGAACTATACATCAATAAAGGCTTTCTTGACAAAATCAACTTGAAAGTAGGTGCTTTCCACTGGACCGAACACCTGTACTATGAGAACATGAGTTTTCATTGTCGCCTCTACCATCAAATATGACACCTACAAAATTCCTGCGAACAAAATCCAATAAAAAGGAAGACTAAATCTAAGGCTTGGAAGCCATGCAACCTGCTCTCTATGGAGGAAGAGGACTCCTCTTCTTCATACCAAGATGACAATGGATCAAATGATGACATGCTCTTCTTGGACGAGGACCGCGAGGAGAGTAAGGAGAATAAAATTTTAGCAGTTAGAAACGAAATAGATAGTAATATTGTTTCGTTGGGAGCAGTAAAATGAGCTTGCGAATCAGTTTCCTCAAACTCTGATAAGGATGTAATGGCATCTTGTCAGGGAATTCTTCAGCAAGCCTTGGTTACTCCTTCGCCAAATGAAGGGGTAGGGGGTGAAAGTAACCAACAATAAAGAGAAAAAAAAGTAGATCTGAAAACTTGTCCCAAACTGGGTGATACTTTTTTTTAGTTACTCTGTTTACATAAATATCTCTTTACAATTTGGTTTCGGTCTTTCTGTGAAAACTCTGCCTTCAAGTAAATATTGTAAACTCCTTTTTACTAATAAAAAGTCTTTACACATGTTAAAAAACAAAAATGAATTTATACTATATATGTTTCAATCAAAGCATTAAAATTAAAATTCTCAAATTATTGAAATAATAAATTTATTAGTTTAAAAAAAGTATAAGTTAAACTTCAATTCATAATATATAATTCTGGGTTTGAAGATGTAAAGATTAATTTCACATTCAAAACATAAAAATCACTTAAATAATATAGTGTGGACTTGAGATATAATATGTAACAAGGTGTGGAATGAGATATACTTTATGCTTTAATTGTTTCAAAATGTTAGGATGCCACTTAACTCATATGCTTTAATTTTCTTGACATGTCAGGATGTCACTTAAATGGCATAATTTATGAAAACATAAATTAAAATTGATTTTGAATTGTATATATAAGTAATCAAAGAATTTAAATAACAAGTATTAATGCAAATATCAATTAACTTTGATTTTTTAATATAGGTATTGGGTTGTTATTTAGATGGTAGATATTAATTGTGTTAGGATATCTTTCTTAAATGGTACGTTTTAATTGTTTTAGGTGATATTGGGATGCTATTTAAACAAGGTATTTTGATAAGAATATAAATAAAATTAGATTAAAAAATATTAATAAATTTACAAAAATAAAATTTAGATTTACAATATACTTTTAAATAATATCATAATAATATTATATAAAACTATTTAAGTGATAAATAATTATTTAAATAATAAGTTTTAAAAAATAAAAAATAAATTAAATTTAGTAAAGTGAATTGAGTAGTTAAGAATTATAATTGATGAATAAGAAATCAATAAAGTTGGTTATCCCAAATTTTCAATTAACCATCGCAAAGACTTATTTTACAGAGTGGTAGGTGGGGAGTAGTCAATACCAGAGATGTAAAACACCTAAATTTTTGCCTGCCCCCACCCTGGTTTAAATGTCGCTGTCTATTGTATGAACTTTGAAATTATGGCCTAAAATTTTGCCTGCGCCCACCATGGTTTAAATGTCGCTCTCTATTGCGCGAGCTTTGAAATTATGACTGTCAAGGCGCTAGATGACGTATTGCAAAGAAAAATTAACTACAAACAGGTACAGCTTTCTCTGTGAAGTTAGGACAAAGAGTTGACGTTGGAATATGCCTCAATTTATAACAATCTTGGAGAAAAGGAGTAGGTGAGTCTGCCATGGTCACCTAACACAGTTATGCACCACACGGTCAATCTGCTCTCCTCATGCTCTTTCCTTTGCTATATGATTGCATCACAATGGTTGTTCAAAGGAAGACAACGAGGGCATAGCTGCAGCAGAGAGGAGAAAGGAGAAGAAGCAGCAGACCAACATGGAGAAAAAGCTGAGAGTGCTGTGTCTGCACGGATTCAGAACCAGCGGGAGCTTTCTGCAGAAACAAATCAGCAGATGGGATTCTTCAATCACCGAAAAACTTGATATGGTACGCCCTAATTCTGAGTCTTGTAGGTAGTTGAGCACAGAGTCACAGAGAATTTAAAAGTTGCTATGTACAGACTTTTGTAAAGAATCGATATATGTTTATGTTTTGCAGTGTTTCCTCGACGGACCCTATCCTGCTCAGGGGAAATCCGAGATCGAGGCCATATTTCCTCCTCCCTATTTTGAGTGGTTTCAATTTGATAAGGTTCGTTTAAGCCTTTAATGCAATATAAATAAAAATTTACCAGTGTATGATAAAATCTGGGTGTGTTGATGATCATCTTGTGTGGGTATATGCAGGACTTTACAGAGTACACTAACCTAGACAAAGCATTTGCCTTCATTGTTGATTACATGGAAAAGAATGGCCCCTTTGATGGGCTGCTTGGATTTTCTCAGGTACTCTTGTGAAAACCACAGGCCTGTAAAATTTCATCGCATAGGTTCATGTTCAATAGGTAAACAAACCCAGATTAGTATAAAAAATTTGGTGGGATTTCTGCCAGAAACTCTAAAACTTAGCATATTTATTTTATTGGGTAGATTATGTTTAGTATCTATCAGTACTATCACTGAGAGCTATTAAAATTCCAAATAAATTGTTTAAAACTATTGGATAAGAGATGCATCTTATTTATGGAGAAAATTGCAATTTGAGTTCAATTTGCTCATCTTTATCTTGATTGTATATATCCAATTATATCTAGTCAGATATAATTTTGCTCTATGCGTATTTGAATGCAAGAATCTGAAATCCACACAAACTTATACCTCAAATCCAGTCCATTCTTTAATATCCTCCTCTGGTCTGCTCTGTAAGGCTTACTTTTTAAGAAATCGAGATTTTTAATAATTAATTAATTCATATACCTATCATCTTAAAATCAGTTTAAATTTGGGTTTATCAAAGGTGAAAAAGGAGACAAAAGAGTTGAATTAAATCTGGGCTGATATGATAACTTTCCACTTGAAACCGTTTATTGTGAATACAGTTCCTTAACTTTTCTGTTTGAATGATTCTCAGGGGGCCACCCTCTCTGCAGCTCTTGTGGGTTATCAAAGAAAGGTAAGTCACTTTTTCCCGCCAATTGCCATCAGTGTTAAAAATCTATATTCCTTGCAATAGCTTTAAAGCGATTTTGATTTTCTACTTCCAAAATTTCAGGGATTGATGCTGAAAAATCATCCACCCGTTAGATTTATCATACATATTTCAGGAAGCAAGTTCAGAGACCCAGAAATGTGTGAAATCTTGTATTCCCCGCCCATCAAATGCCCTACTGTACACTTGATAGGTGCCAAGGATTGGTTGAAGCTACCAGGCGAGGAACTCATGCAGGCCTTCGAGAATCCATTGCTAATCGCCCATCCCCAAGGCCACATGGTTCCCCGATTGGGTACGCAATGCTGAATTAATTGATTTCAGTTGCATGAATTCATGGAACATTTGTCTGATCATGGTTTTCTGGCTTGGCATTGACAGATAAGGAAGCAGTTGGAATACTGAATGGGTTCCTTGAAAGCTTGATGATGGAGGAAAGTGCAGAAAAACTTGAGAATGGAGACCGTTGTATATCTGATCAATCCCAAGTATCTGATAACTGCTCCAAGAAGGAAATGGCAGATCAGGCTATACAAATACCTACTGAGGCCGGATCTGTAGAAGCATAGCACCACAGCTTGCACAAAGTTGAAAAACTCTAGTCTAAATTTTACCATTATCAGCACAACTCTCCAGCATTGGAAGGTTTAATCAAAACATTAGTAATATTACAGGTCAAATAGAATAATTACATCCTCCTGTTTGCCCTTACTGTTATAGATATAAAGTCTATTTTTGATCCTCTCTGCTTTGATGCATGAGTACCTCAGTTCACTCCAAAGATTTCCTTCTTTGCAGTTACTAAGTGCCTGGATTGATCAACTTCATTATTTTCTGACTTCATGTATGAAGTAGGTTGTTTATGTTATCTATTATAATCATATTGTTGTAGAATCATTCTCATATTTTATACAATTGCTTAATGGTTAACCATCATGGACTTCTGAAGATCTGTTGAATGTTTCAAGAATTTTAGACAAAGCTACTCAGAAAGTCTTACCTGCACGTTTATGATGAGATTGGAATCTTTGTATTTCTCTACCATAGGATAGGCCATGTGGTTCAACCATGGGAGGGGTGTTATCAAGAGATTCTTCCCTTGTCGGGTATAGGCAATATTTCCGGTTTGTTCTTATATTAAAAATCTTTTCAAGTTACTGTATTCATGCAATTATTATATTTTATAAATTATTTTATTTTTAATTATTAATATATTAAATATTTATATATTATTTTATATTTAAAATTCAAATTGCTTTTATAAATAAAAAATTGTAATTTTAAAGTAAAATAGATAATACATTAATGGTTAATTATAAAATTAAATCTTTAATGTTAAATGCTTAGAAGTTAGTGTACAAAATTGTCCATGAGATTATAACAAAAATAAATGGTCACTAATCCAACATTTTTTTAAATTTTTAAAGAAGATTAAAAAAGTTAGTGTGGAATTAAATTGTAAAGTAACTTTATATATCATAATTTTTTTAAAGTTATATTAGCTATATAATAATAAAATTTAAAAAGAATTCTAACATGGTTAATTAGTCTCAAAAAATATTATTTTGACCAATAAGATGAAATAATTTTACTTTAAAAAGAATATTGTCTTGGTTAGTGAGAACTATAGTTAACAAGTTCGAATTTGAATTCAATTTGACCATCTAAAATTCAATAGGGGAAAAAATTTGAGAGTATGCATCATAGAGACACTTATTTTTTCAATTTTTTTTTTTTTTAAAAAACAATCATTATATTCAAATCTTTAGAGAAAAGTTATTAAATCTTTTCTCACAAGAATAATCATGTTTACTTATCTCTAACAAATGACCTCACTTATCTAAGATGTTACAACCCCTCCTAAACAAATGAGGGACAAACAACTCAAAACATGTAAAGTAAAATCTAGGAATGAAAACCCAAAACTAAATCCTAAGTATAAGATGGAATACAAAATATTAAAAATAGGTTTAAATGATCTCCACATACTAGTAAATTTATGTCTCTCTCCTTAAACAAATCCATATAAACTTTGAAAACGTAAAAAACATCCTTATTTCTAAAAAGAGAATGCATGCATTAGTTCAAGATTTCAAATGGCCCTGAGTTTAATAGATGAAAGCTAAATTATCAACTAATAAATCAAGGCCTAAATACAATGAAATCTCATAATATTAAATTCAAAGTTTAGATAATTATATAAAAATTTGATACTAGAGTTATCAGATTTTCTAAACAAATTTAAAACTTCAATTTCATTTAACCAATCTCTATCAAAACCAAATTTATTCAACAATAATGAAGAAAAATAATTAACAAAATACTTTTTTATTATAAATTGCAGAAAATAACGTTTATTTGAATTCCATAACATTGTTCAACTACAACACTAATCATTCCTATCGGCCAATATTTGTTGATATGCTAGAAGTGTGTTTTAGATTTTTTTAACTGTTTTTAAAATGTAGAATTTACCCTTCTTTCAAATTCTATAATATAGATATTTCTATTTTTTACCATGTGTTTTAGATTTTTTTTAATATTTTTAAATATAAATTTTACTTTCATTTCAAATCATGTAATATAGAATTTTTTTTGTGTTTTTTTTGTCGTATTTTGAATATAGAATATTGGACTTGACCACCAATCAAACCTAACCCACCCAACCAATATTCCGATTTTTGGGCTAGTTTCCCTGAATTTGGTAATTATGGTGAGAACTACTATCGCAAAAAAATTATTACATTGATTAATAGTATAATAATCACACGTTTTTTCATGGGAATACTTATTGGTTGGCATAATGGAATGCTATCTTTATTGGTTGACATAATGGAATGCTATCTTTTTCACTTGGTTTCAAATCCATGACATTTTTGGCCCTGTATGATAAAGTTCAAAGAGTAGGCTCCTCCACCTTAGTGGAGTCTTTGCTCTTGCTAAATCATAAATTCCTAATATATCTCACTTATAAGCTAACCTCGCCCAAAATATTTCAACCAAATAAATAAAAAAATAATAAATAATAAGTATCATCCTAATTAATCGGAAATTTGACAATAAATTCAAAGTGGTCAACATCGACTTTGGATACTTGCCATTATCAAAGTAAAAAGGAGGAAGCAAATTATAGGCATTGCTTGACATCTCTAGTTCTTAACATTGAGTTGAAATGAAATGATATTTTAACGTCCACCAAACTAAAAATAGTCTATGAGACTATTAGTTCCCTGCTTTTGGTCTTTTGCAATTCAATCATTTTCTTGTTCAAGTTGATGGTCTTTTGCAATTCAATCCCTTTTTTTGTTCAAATTGATGATGAGTTGGGGCAACTTTGCAACAATCTCCTCAGTGAAAAGACAATGCCAAGAAACTGATGTTAGCATGTTCCCAAAACTTTCTCTGTTGTCTTTGAATGAATCACATTCCAAAAGAAATGTTTTTCCCATTCCACTGCCCCAGACGTGCAAAATGTGCACACCCGTTCTTCCCAAGCTTCCTTAGGCCTTTTCCACCATCCCATTTCATACTGAAGTTGATGCGAGTTGGTAATTGAGCAATAAGAATCTTTGCTCTCCACGGAATGCTAGCTCCAATGAACTCTTTTTGTTGTAGATCACAGGTAGGGTTGAATCCCTCAACGTAGTACTTCTTCTTTCTACCCAACTCTTTTTCCTATATTCACACTCATTCTTTTCAAGCTTCTTTAGGCCTGTTTACGAAATTTTTCCATAACAAAATCCTTTAACTCCTTGCTATTTGTAAGACAAACATTGAGAAAGATATTCCATTTTTACATCTATATATAATTTTTAAATTAGTAAAAAATAAACAAAAATCTTCATACTCATATTCAAAATGCACATAACACCTTTCCAAATCTAAAGTAGTTAAAACAAATGTGCCATTTTCATCTTTACTTTTCCTGAGATTTAAATTTACAAATAATGATGAACATAAATAAAATAATTATCATTATCATCTTAGTCGAAGTTATTACGAATTTTCTTAACGATTCTTTTTCAAATATAAAATAAAATTTTAAATAAGTATAAATCGTATAATTAATTTTTTTCAAATATAAAATAAAATTTTCAAACAAAGAGTAATCCGTATAAATTAAAAAATTATTATTTTAATTGAAGTTATTAGAAGTTTTTCAATAAATTTTCTTTCTTTCGAATATAAAATAAATTTCAATATTAAATTATTAGCATGTTGTATTAAAATTTCATTTTTAAAATATAAAGTAAATTTCAATCCTAAAACTTGTTATAATAGGTTAAAGCCACAATTATGGATCTTGGGTATCTCTTAATAAAATATTTTTCAAAAAATGGACGATAAAAACTAGATATATAATTCATATGGTTTGATAGCTCTTTGTCTACTTATACTTTTAAAGAAACAAGTCTTACCATTCAAATTAGCTATAAGTGATAGAGTTATTTTAATCTTACTTTTCTTTGTGGCGGTGTTAAATATAACATGATGTGAATGAAGTAATTTCAATCAATTTAGTTAAGTGAATTTACATTGTTTTATGGTGTAGTAAATGTTAAAATCATGTGCGAGACAAAGCCATATATGTCATGTTATTATTTATGGTTGGTTTGTTTTTTTTTTAACATAGAAGAGAAAATGTGTTATAAGTTAGATGTAAGTTATCATGGTTATTTTGAAATTAAATATGTTTAAATAATTTTTATTTAATTAATTTAGTCATTTATAATTTCAATATTAAATTAATAATTTTATAAATAAAAATAATTGTGTTTAAAATAATTTAAATTTAGGTATACAATATGCTATCTCTTTTCTAAAGTCTTATTTAAAAATTATTTTTAAGGTTCATACAACTAATCACATATCTAATATAAGTGTCACATCTCCAACTAAATGCACATTATATTCATAAAAGTAATACAGAATAAATAAAAATTTAAACATTATATCTATACCGTAATTCAAATATCCATTTAATATTAAGTCATGGTACAATTTACGAAGTGCAATACAATACTCTATTCACATGCTATAACTCTGATATTTGGCCTTTCCGTGCGATCCGGGTGTACTCCTCTACTGTTTATGCTGGCGGTCACATTTATTTGGGTTAGATTTGATCAAGGTTTGCAACAGTCCCTTGCTCCAGCTAGACTACCCACTCATCCTGGCATTTAATCCTTTTGCCTGTTCATGGAAACGTGGCATGGCAGCACTGTACCTCGGCTTTTGGTTGCCTTGGGACTCTCATCGCATCAACGGTGTAGTCTTTGAGACTTTGATCCTAAGGCTGGGCGATCTACGGGAGTTTATTCGAGCCTGTCTGCTGGAGTTTCGTTTCATTATGCTTCCTCGCTCCAAGGCGCCAGGTTTGATTCTCTGGCTAGGTTACTTGGCTTGGTTTTTCATGCGGCTAAGTGTTAACAGAGACGAAACCACTGAATTTCTTCCTTGGTATTGTTTGACACCCGTCCTGCAACTCAGGTGAGGATTTTTGTGACTTTTGTTTTCTATTTGGTTATTTCCTCCATAGTTTAATGACCTTGGGTCTGATTGATGAAACAACTACATGCATTCTTCTGCAGGAAAAAGGGTAAAGGAAGCGGGGGTTTCGACCAGCTGACCCATAAGAGTATGGCTTCTTTACCAATCTTCTATGCCCGAGGATTTCCGGGTAAGCCATCGGTAGTCCTAGCTCATTGACAGACAAGAAATATATGCGTTAAATTTGTGGCCACCTGATATGTTCCTCCAGATCCGCGCTAGTTCTTGTACTTCTTTTTAAGGTTTTTGGGCAACTGTCAAACAGACTCCTTTACAATGGAGAATCTCTATATATGCATTAAGAGTGTTGTAGTTCTGTTTTGATGGGGTTGAACTAAGGGTTTTTGTCGATTACGACCTGGAAACCATGGTCGTTTAGATGTAACTGTTCCCAGCTTGGTTTTCGGTTTTGTTCTGGTACTCCCTGAAGCATTAGACTCTTTGCTGTAAACTTTAATAGACTATCTGTTGATATATATTTAAGTTCCATTTCTGTCGATACCACACATTTTATTTCTTTCCTAAGGAGTATTTAGGTTTATTATTGGACTGTTATATGTATATCTCTGTGAAATATGATTACACTGTTTTTCTTTGTGTGCAACCCGCGTTGTGCATCCTTTGTGTCGTTTTCATGAAAGACTCCGAACCTTCCTATGTGCTCCACTCTGATTTAATTATTATGTAAAGTTTAGTCTGTAGTTTAGAATTAGCAGAATCTCACCGTTGATTATGTATATGGAATTTTCAACTACTTGTTCATGTATGTAATTTTGACAATGTTAACTACTGTGGCTCGCAACTCTGTCATTAATGAATTTACAGTAGGGTTTTGAAAATTGTTCAGAGTTTTTCGAATGAATTTCTCATTGTTTTCTTTTTTTGTTTCCCTACTTGGTAAATAACAGTTCTGCCCTAGCTCTACCAACCCTAGTTACATATTCAACTATTTAGCTTTCAGAGTTCTTTTTGCTTCTTGCTTATTGGCTAGGGAGTTAGTTACATTTGTTCCCCCTGGTTACATTATCACAATTGTGCTATTTGGGGGGTTTTGCGATAACTAGTGCACTGTGAACATTTAAATTTCTCTACCACAATTTTTCTAGAAAAGAAGATAATCAGTTCAATTCAATTATAAATTTCCAGAAAATGAAATAAACAAAACTACTTAGTCTTTAATTTATGCGGACAATTATTACTGTAGAGCGATTACTAGGTGTTGACAATTAAACAAACAGAACTGTGTCTATCTATAGTTCTTCAGAGTCCTAGGGTTGATCAGTAAATAATTAGAACTATTTTTGTCTTTAATTTCTTCTCATACCAAGGGTTGAACAGTAAATAGACAAAACTGTTTTCTCTCTTATAGTTTCCTGTTTTTCTTTCTAACTAAATACTATATAAATATACCTAATATTTTCAAACATTTTATTCTGGAGTTAAGGCTCCCTTCTCTCCATTCACACATAAAGATTCATAAATTCAATTGAGCAGTAAAATGGTTTAAGGAGGTGCTGCATACCTGGCTCTTTTAAGAGGAAGAGAACTCAATGGTAGAAGTCACCTTATCATCTGCTGCTCTTCAACCACCCATCCATGAGATTTGTCCTCCAGACTAAATCTCCCCCCAAGCTTACTCGCAAGACCTCTGTCTTCTGCAAGTCTTTTCGCACACAGTGCTTATGCTATATGGTCATTACCAGACTTAGCATCTATTCCCTTTTTTCCCATCTGACCTCTCAGCATGGTTTTCTTCCTCCCCTCCACTCCTTTTCTTTTAGAGCATAACACAATTAGGGGAGGTAGTTAGGGTTTTTCAGGCAATTGCCTTTTCCAACTTCCCCTCCTGGCAAGTTACAAAGTCTGCTATATTCAAAACATTTTATATTTCAAAGTTAACAACATTGTTTAACTTAAA
Organism: Pinus taeda; assembly: GCA_000404065.3. Lineage (NCBI taxonomy): Eukaryota > Viridiplantae > Streptophyta > Pinopsida > Pinales > Pinaceae > Pinus > Pinus taeda. Next base: position 39,048 of record APFE031034948.1, on the reverse strand, counting down.
CAATAACAACCATAATTGTCCAGTTTGTTTCTTACTGTGTAAAATAAAATATTTACAGTATATCTGAGGACATCACATCTTCCCCCCTGAAATCAAACATCGTCTCGATGTTTTCCGGTCACAAACAGAATTGGATATGCTTCTTTCATGAGTTGTTCATCCTCCCAGGTAGCCCCATCCAGCCCAAAGTGCTGCCATTGCACTTTAACCTGGGTGATGGCTTGTTTCCGCAACATTACTTCTCTCAGTTCCAGTATATTCAATGGCTCGACCGAGAATTCTCCTTCCGGCTCGACCTGTATGTCTTGCCAACTGACTATGTGCTTAGGATCATAAATGTATCTTTTTAATACAAACACATGAAAGACATTGTGGACCCGAATATGGCTTGGTAGGGCAAGTTGGTATGCCATTGGCCCAACTCTTGCTAATATTTGAAATGGCCCACAAAACCGGGGTGCCAGTTTGCTACACCCACTCCATTGTAGCATACTCTTTTTAGCTCGTATTCTCACATACACGTGATCACCTACTTGATATTATCTAAAACTTCTCTTCCTATCGGCGAAATTCTTCTGCTTATCTTGCGTTGCCTTTAAGTTGGTTTGTACCTTCTTGACCATTTCTTCCATCTCTTTTGACATTTCGAGCCCTAACAACAGCTTGTCTTCTAGTCCCCCACAACTGGAGGGTGTGCAACATTTCCTTCTGTATAGCACTTCAAACGGGCTCATTTGCAAGGAAGTATGATAGCTATTGTTGTACACAAGTTTGACCAAATGCAGGTAATCTTCCCATTTCGACGGTTGCTGCATTACGTATGACCTCAACATGTCTTCCACTACTTGATTCACCCATTCTGTTTGCCCGTCTATTTGAGGGTGATAGGCAGCGCTAAAATTTAATTGAGTCCCCAACCCCTCAAACAGAGTTCTCCAAAAGACTGATGTAAATTTTACATCACGATCAGAAATTATGGTTTTTGGTAACCCATGTAGTCTGAAAATGTTTTGCATAAAGATATTGGCAATCTGTACCGCTCTGAAAGTGGATTGTACCGGTATAAAATGGGATGATTTGCTTAATTTGTCTACCACCACCATGATAGAGTCATTGTTTCTTTTAGATTTGGGTAATCCTATTATAAAATCCATAGAGATGGTTTCCCACTTCCATTCTAGAATTGGTAGTGGCTGCAATAATCCCTCAGGGTGCTGATGTTCAGCTTTGACTTGTTGGGATTCCAAACAACGTGCCAAATATTCTGCTACATCTTTCTTCATGCTCGGCCAATAGTACTCCTTTCGAAGTGCGATAATCAGTTTTTGTATCCTGGATGTTCCGCGTAGGGACTCTTGTGAAATTCATCTAAAATCAACCTTTAATGTTACTTTGATTGGGCACATATAGTATTTTTTTATATCTCAGCAGGTTGGCAACATCCATCGCATAACCTTGCTGATATTCGTTGCTGGTTGGATTTTTAACTTGTTGTCCTATTTGTTGATATTTCAGATCCTGATCTGCTACCTCTTTAATCATTTCATCGAAGGTAATCTTCCCTTTGTTGCAAGAAATTTCGTAGAGGCAATGTACCTTTCGACTTAAAGCATCTGCTACCCATTTCTCTTTCCCTTTCAGATGTTTAATCTCGAAATTAATTCCACTCATAAAATATACCCACCGTGCCTGCCTAGCATTTAAGGTAGGCTGATTAAAGTAACTAGTCAGGCTGTGGTGGTCTATCATCAACAGAAACTTCCTGCCCATCAGATAGCGACGCCACATCTTTAAAGCGTGAATGATAGCTGCCAACTCCAAATCGTAGGCATAATATTTCTGCTCATGTTCATTTAACTTCATTGACTCATAGGTGATTATCTTACCTTCCTGCATCAATACTCCTCCTACCCCTTCCTTACTCGCATTTGTGCACACTACATAGTCCTTACCTAGATCTACTATGCTTAATATAGGTGCAGTGGTGAGCAGATGCCTGAGCTGTTCAAAACCTTTTTGGCACTCAGTGGTCCATTTAAAAATTTTCCCTTTTTTTTGCAGGGAGGTGATAGGATAGGCCACTCTGGAGAATCCTTCCACAAACCGTCTATAGTAACCTGCTAATCCCATAAAGGATCTTATATCCTCTACGTCCTTTGGTATTGGCCATTTCAATTATGGTCTTAATCTTCTCGGGATCCACCGCAATTCCATCTTTGGTAATAATATGTCCTAAGTATTAAATTTGTTCCTTAAAGAAATCACACTTGCTATATTTGGCATATAATTGATGTTTTCAGAGAGTTTAAGTCTAAGGTGTTCCTTGTGTTCCTCAATATTTCGAGAGTATATCAGTATGTCATCAATAAAAATTAACATAAATTTGTCTAGATACTAATGAAATATGTTGTTCATTAAGCACATAAAGGTCGCGGGGGCATTGGTTAACCCAAAGGGTAATACTATGAACTCGTAGTGCCCATAGCAAGTCCTAAAGGCAGTTTTGGCTATATCTTCCTCTTTAATTTTGATCTGGTGGTATCCAGATTGCAAATCAATTTTTGAAAATATAGTAGCCCCTTTTACTTGGTCAAAAAGTTCATCAATACGGGGTAAAGGGTACTTGTTCTTAATTGTCAACTTATTCAGTTGATGGTAGTCCATGCACATGCGAAGGGTTCCATCCTTCTTCTTGACGAACAATACGGGAGCTCCCCAGGGTGACACGTTGGGGCAGATATAATTTTTATCTAATAACTCCTGTAATTGCATTTTCAGCTCTGTTAGTTTTGGCGTGCTCATACGATAAGGAGCTTGGGACACTGGGGCTGCTCCTGGCACCAATTCAATAGTGAAATCCATGTCTCTTTTGGGTGGCAGTCCTAGTATCTCTTCAGGTAACACATCTGCAAATTCTTGAACTATTGGAATACTTTCTAAGGTGGCAGTCTTGTCCTTTGAGTTGGCATAACCAACCTGAATAACATACACTTGACATCCTTTCCTGATACACTTTGCCAGTTGTGAAGCGGTTATTGGCCGAATTTGTACTGGCCTCAGAATGCCTTGCATCACCTGCTGCTCTCCCAATTCATTCTTGTAGTAGATAGTTTTTGTTTTATAGTTTATAATGGACCAACTCTTTTCTAGCCAGTCCATGCCTATCAACACATCATACGACCCAAGGGGAAGTATGTTTAGATCTGCCTTCAAAGGCTAACCTGCTATTTCAAGAGGGAAATCATTGACCTTGGCTAACACACGTCTCTTTGCCCCTGTTGCGAGATGTACTAGCCAAGAATTTTTAAACTTGACAGGCTGTAATTTACACTGTTCCAAAACCTTTGGACTTACATAACTTAACGTAGCTCTGGGATCAATTAAAACAGATACAGGGTGATCAAAAATCTTACCTTCAAACTCCACCATTGTCGGCTGGTATTTGGCCTGATGGTCTTCGAGAGTGGCATTAATTTTCGGGATGCTTCGGGCCACGTCATCTACCGTAGACGCCTCGTGGATCTGTGAAACTTGATCAGTTCCTTTCCGATGAGGATAGTTTTTAACATAATGTGGTCCTCCACATCCCTAGCATTGTACTGGGGGTCTTGCTGTCCCCTCATTATCAACCTTAGTAGATTGCTCACTGAATTTGGTTTCAGGAGGTGGCCTAAATTTGAGTTGGTTTTTATGTAGATTTCTGTTGTTTTTCCCTTTGGAAAACCCATTGCTAACACTGCCACGATTTCCCTTATTGCCCATAGAAATATTGTTACCTTTCTTGTCAATCCACCTCTTTCATATAAGCTCTCCCTTCTGTGTACTTTGCTGGTAACATAACCTAGCCTTACGTATAACCTCATCCATCGTTTTTGGGTTATCAAACTCAATTCTTTCTCTCATTGCCACAGGTAAACTGTTGATGAATTGTTGTACCTTAGCCTTTTCCTCTCGTATGTAAGTTACATATCAGAGTAAAGAGGTAAATCGGGTGATAAACTCATCCATTGTTTGTTGCCCAAGCCACAGATTGTGAAATTATTTGGCTTTCTCTCATAAAATCGTTCAGTCAAATATCTTTCCTTGAAATATTTTTGGAACTTCTCCCAAGTTATGTTTTGTTTACTTACCCTCACACAATCTTGACCTTTTCCCACCACAAGGTGGCCACCCCTTGTAGTTGGAAGATGGCCAGTCGGGCTTTTAAGTTGTGATCATATTCATATAATTGAAAGTACGTGTTCATGTTACTAAGCCAGGCCTCGGCTGCCTCTTCCAACTCTCCATCGAAGAGTGGCGGTTTTATTTTTCAAAATTCCCCTTGTAATTCTATTCGCTGCTTTTTTGATGTGGGGTGCTCTGAAGCGTTATCCGATTTCTCTTCCCCTCCTCTAGTTCCTTCAAGTTCTATGTGGTAAGCTTGTTCTTCTGACAATCATTCCTGTTCAGGGCTGGGAATCGGCTGGCGCTGATTCTGCTTATCAGATAGGCTTTTCATAATTTTTTCCTATTCCATAGTTAGCCTTGCATTGTCCTCCCGTAGGTGGGCCATCTCATTCTTTAATCCTTGAACTATTTCCAATATTGTAATATTAGTGTTGCACACCTATTCTCCTCACTGTATCCATATTTTAGGATTATTTTCAGGGAATGTCGCAAGTCTTGGGCTAGCCATATTCCTATGTGGACCATTGTCTGTTCTTCTCATAATCTGTTGTTGTCATGTTCTTAACATGTTAGTGAGTTAACAATCATCGAGAAACATCGGGAAACAATAATTAATTGATCTTTGCTTAATACATTTGCTAGAGGCCACAGTTTTGTAATCTGGGCTCTGATACCACTGTCACATCTCCAACTAAATGCACGTTATATTCATAAAATAAATACAGAATAAATAAAAATTTAAACATTATATCTATACCGTAATCCAAATATCCATTTAATATTAAGTCATGGTACAATTTCCGAAGTGCAATACAATACTCTGTTCACATGCTATAACTCTGATATTTGGCCTTTCCGTGCGATCCGGGTGTACTCCTCTACTGTTTATGTTGACGGTCACATTTATTTGGGTTAAATTTTATCAAGGTTCACAACAGTCCCTTTCTCCAGCTAGACTATCCACTCATCTTGGCATTTAATCCTTCTGCTTGTTCATGGAAATGTGGCATGGTAGGACTATACCTCGGCTTTTGGTTGCCTTGGGACTCTCATCGCATCAACGGTGTATTCTTTGAGACTTTGATCCTAAGGCTGGGTAATCTAAAGGAGTTTATTCGAGCCTGTCTACTGGAGTTTCATTTCATTATGCTTCCTTGCTCTAAGGCGCCCGATTCGATTCTCTGGCTGGGTTGCTTGGCCTGGTTTTTCATGTGGCTGAGTGTTAACAGAGACAAAACCATGGAATTTCTTCCCTGGTATTGTTTGACACTCGTCCTGCAACTCAGGTGAGGATTTTTGTGACTTTTGTTTTCTGTTTGGTTATTTCCTCCATAGTTTAATGACCTTGGGTCAGATTGATGAAACAACTTCATGCATTCTTCTGCAGGAAAAAGGGTAAAGAGACTGAGGGTTTTGACCAGCTGACTCGGAAGAGTATGGCTTCTTTACCAGACTTCTATGCTCGAGGGTTTTCGGATAAGCCATCGGCAGTCCTAGCTCATTGATAGACAAGAAATATATGCGTTAAATTTGTGGCCACCTGATATGTTTCTCCAGATCCATGCTAGTTCTTGTACTTCTTTTTAAGGTTTTTGGGAAACTACCGGACAGACTCCTTTATAATGGAGAATCTCTATATATGCATTAAGAGTGTTGTAGGTCTGTTTTGATGGGGTTGAACTGAGGGTTTCAGTCGATTACAGCCTGGAAACCATGGCCATTTAGATGTAATTGTTCCCAGCTTGGTTTCCGGTTTTGTTCTGGTACAACCTGAAGCATTAGACTCTCTGCTGTAAACTTTAATAGACTATCTCTTGATATATATTTAAGTTCCATTTCTGTCAATACCACACATTTTCTTTCTTTCCTGAGGAGTATTTAGGTTTATAATTGGACTGTTATATGTATATCTTTGCGAAATATGATTACACTATTTTTCTTTGTGTGCAACCCGTGCTGTGCATCCTCTGTGTCATTTTCATGAAAGACTTCGAGCCTTCCTACATGCATGACTCTGATTTAATTATTGTGTAAAGTTTAGTTTGTAGTTTAGAATTAGCAGAGTATCACCGTTGATTATGTATCTGGAATTTTCAACTACTTGTTCATGTATGTAATTCTGACAATGTTAACTACTGCAGCTTGTAGCTCTATCATTAATGAATTTATAATAGGGTTTTGAAAATTGTTCAGAGTTGTTCGAATGAATTTCTCAATGTTTTCTTTTTTTTGTTTCCCTACTCGGTAAATAACAATTTCGCCCTAGCTCTACCACCCCTGGTTACATATTCAACTATTTAGCTTCTGGAGTTCTTTTTGCTTCTTGCTTATGGGCCAGGGAGTTAGTTACATTTCCCCCCCCTACTTACATTGTCACATTTTTGCTATTTGGGGGGTTTTGCAATAACTAGTGTAGTGTAAAAATTTAAATTTCTCTACCGCAATTTTTCTAGAAAAGAAGATAATCAGTTCAATTCAATTATCAGTTTCCATAAAATGAAATAAACAGAACTACTCAATATTTAATTTCTGTGGACAATTATTACTATAGAGGGATTACCAGGTGTTGACAATCAAACAAACAAAACTGTGTCTATCTATAGTTCTTCAGAATCCTAGGGTTGATCAGTAAATAATTAGAACTGTTTGTCTTTAATTTCTTCTGATACCGAGGGTTGAATAATAAATAGACAGAACTATTTTCTATCTTATAGTTTCCTATTTTTCTTTCTAACTAAATATTGTATAAATATACCTAATATTTTCAAACATCGTATTCTAGAGTTAAGGCTTCCTTCTCTCCATTTACACGTAAAGATTCATAAATTCAATTGAGCAGCAAAATGGTTTAAGGAGGTGTTGCATACTTGGTTCTTTTAAGAGGAAGAGAACTCAATGGTAGAAGTCACCTTATCATCTGGTGCTCTTCAACCACCCATCCATGAGATTTTTCCTCTAGATTAAATCTCCCTTCAAGCTTACTCGCAAGACCTCTGTCTTCTACAAGTCATTTCGCACACAGTTCTTATGCTATCTGGTCATCACCAAACTTAGCATCTATTCCCTTTTTTCCCGTCTGACCTCTCAGCACATTTTTTTTCCTCCCCTCCACTCCTTTTCTTTGGAGCATAACACAGTTGGGGGAGGTAGTTAGGGTTTTTCAGGCAATTGCCTTTTTCCAACTTCCCCTCCTGGAAAGTTACAAAGTCTACTATATTCAAAACATTTTCTATTTAAAAGTTAACAGCGTTGTTTAACTTAAACAATAACAACCATAATTATCCAGTTTGTTTCTTACTGTGTAAAATAAAATATTGACAGTATATATGTCTTACTGTGGTAAAATAAAATATTTAGAGTATATGTGTCTTACTATGGTAAAATAAAATATTTACAGTATATCTGGGGATATCACAATAAGTGGGCCTTGTTACCCATCCATATTCATGGATAATATTAGGAGAAATGTCTTTTCCTATAATGTAGCTTTTCAGAGTAGTCCCTATGAAGATCGATGGGTAGCGAGCTTCAAATGTCTCTCACTTATTTTCCTACCAGTATACTTGTCAATCTAACCTACTCATCCAATGAAAGTGGGTCATCTATTGTAAGGTACATTAACCATGTTTGCATTCAAGTGCTTCCATTTAATGCTTAAAACATTCTAGTATGGATCACATGTTAAAATTGGATTATAGACCGTTATTAGTTGTGTACTTGTTGCCTTACTTTAGTTTGGTGATTATCATTTGTCCTTAGCCCAATTTTGCCTTCCTTAGGGTCTTTCTTTCACTGTCTAAGAGGGACATAAATAAGAGGCTTTGATGATGATAGTGCTCCATGTTGTTCATACATTGTCATTGTTCCCTTTATTTTATTATCCCATATTTTGACTAGATGTTGTTTGTCGATTGTATTAGTTCCATACTGCCTTTGTCTTATAAGAATAAAGGGTTGGAAATACCTGAAGTTGATGTAATTATAAGAAAAGAAAAGGAATAATATAAATATCAAATGCAAAAGAATGGAAAGGGATGTAAAGCAATCAAAAGTTGATAACTTGAGCCCTACCCCCTCTTATATAGCCACTTGTCTCATAAGAATATCCATGCATAGCATGCCTATCAAAGTAAAAGCAACTCTGAATGAACATAGTAATAAATTTTTCATCATTGAAGGTGAATTATATCATTATTATCACATAATGAATTAAAGAAACATATTGAACAAGGTGTATTAAAGCTGGAATAAAAAAGTTAAATTAGGGGCTTAGAAAAACAAAGGCGAGGGAGGGTATCTCAAGTAACTAGGTGCTCCCTCTACAAAGGTACTCGTGGACACTGGTTTACACAACCTAGCATAATATTATGACACCTTTAATGAAGTAATCCTGATGTCGTAACACCTATCACTTCTACCTATAATTTGAAATGGCCAACCTAGGAATTTTTTCTGCCCTTAGGGTTGGAAGCACCTAATAGAGTTGTGTGATGACCCTCCCATACCTGAGTATAGTAACTTGTGCATAATAATAAGCTAATGATACATTTGAAGATGATACTTTTGTTAAGTACTTTTATGGATTTGACATTAAATATGGTCTAATTTGATGATCTTATGGTTCTTGTACCCATGATGTCCATTACACTTGATTCCTTGAGTATGTGTTAGATGATTCTACAAGTGCAACCAAGATCCCTTGAAGGATGATTTGATGCTTCTCCATCCTTCCATGGATGATGTCCAATCACTATGATGAGGATGAAATTCACTTTTATAAAGGAAATTGGGCACCTTTTAAGGGACGTTAACCTTAAGGATGACTTGGCATAGTTGATGAGACCCTCTCTTAGCCTCAAGACCTTAGACACTAGTGTCTAGGCTAGCAAATTACTTGGAGATCAAATGTGCCCAAGAGATGTTAGGATGCCCCCAAGCCAGCATTGCACCTTCTTGATGGATGTTTCTCTTCTCTTGGTTATGATGATTTGGTATCCCTCTAAAAGGGATTTCACACCTTCTACCCGAGTGATGTCATGCCTTAGCATGATGACATCACCCTTATGATCCATTTTTTGATGATGTTGGCTTCCTTGATGATGGCATTGATCTTGAGAGGGTTTTTCTTTAATGGTATGATACTACTTTGATGAGAAGAGAAAAACTCGTAGGGTCATCCCTTACACCTTTTCATGGGGACACATTCATTTTGGGAGATGGCATCACCCTTGGAGGCTTTATAATCACACAAGTGGGTTAATTGAAGCTTACTTTCATTATCTTATTGTTTTGGCTATCTTTGGAGGTTAGCTTGATGACCCATCCAACTTGTCTCATGAATTAAGTATTTTTTAGTGCTTTTAGTCTAATGTTAAGGGAAAGTAACTTGATTACCTTCATATAAATAGGGGAGTCAAATTCCTCTTGGATCATTGTCACACTTTAATTTTAGGTTCTATTCATTAATGGTGTGCAATGGAGACATGGTTGAAGAACTCCCTTGGGTGGATCTTGTGATGTGGTGTGATCTCTTTTCATGGATGCTTATGATGGATGTTGGATGTTTCATGATGAACCAAGTTATTTTATTTTCTTTATCTTGGTATTATGTTCCATGGGCTTCATGTTCTTGTGCTATGTTAGTTTATTTGGTATTTTATTAATTGTCCCTTGTTGAGCAAAATCCTTCCTCCAAGTATTGGAGGAAAAGAGATAAGTTTTTGTTTCCCTTAATCATATGAAAAATTGAGAACCTAAATTTCAAACAATAGGGCAAGTTAATTTATTCACCCTAATTTTGTTTGGATTTATAGTCACTCCAAAAAAACTCTAGAATGGATTGTATCTTAAACTCCATATGCCCTATATTAAGAAGGCACTAGCGTTTCTCACTTATGGCACTCTTCGAAAATATAAAAATCATTTTATTTTGTTTCATGGTAAATTAGGGTTAGATTGCAAAAACATCTTATAATTTTAGCATTTAATGACTTGTTGATGTATTCCCTAGGGTTAAACTTGTTTAAAAGTGCATTAGAGAAGTTAAATTAAAGTTTTCATGAATTTCTCCACCATTTTCTAGGGTTGACATCAAGTTTCATTTGTTGATATATGCTCTATTAATAGTGAAAATTTGGTGTAAGTTTTCTCTTAGTTTATTCTCAAATTTAGCCTTCATTTCACGTATATTTTACACAATTTTAACAATGAAATTGGATGTTTTTATAAACTATTATTTTGTCGTAATATACTGGCCAAAATCCTATTTTATAGTAGTATTGATTTTCTAGATTTGATGTGTTTACATGACCTATTTGAGACTCCTTAAGTCCAACCTGAGCCTTTAGATTGACCCATAGATCCTTGAACCCAAATATTGAATTTATTCCATCATCCACCACAAAGGCTACTTTTTGGATCTTCATTTGGCATATTATTGTTGTAGGGTCCTTGGGGAATTTAGCTTAAGATCCTTGGGTTACTTGATGCCTTAGCCATACTAGAGAAGCCTTCCTTATGTTGGATTTCCTCCTTCACTAGAAAGATGGGAGTATTTTCTAACGTGACAGTGGTAACACTATCATGTATTACACATTGTCTAGGTCACCTAACGAGGCTTTGCACTAGATGCTAGATTGTGTTGTACATTTTTGGCACTATTTTCAAGGAGGAGTTGAGTCCTTCTCCTCAAGATCTGAATTTCATGCTTCAATCTTTTTCTTGATGAGTGTGTCTCAAAGCCTATTTTAATTTGTTGATATGGAAACTCCATAGTCTCACATAAACTCAAGGATTTCTATTCAAATACCTAATTTCCTTGTAAGACCAATAAGAGAAAATCACCTCACAAGTATTTTGCAATAAAGTGTCTCTTCAATATTCCTTTAAGAGTTAGCTCCAATGGCCAGGCCATGCCTCACCGAAGCTTTCAAACCCTTGGATATAACTACACTTCATGGATATCCCAACAATATGCTTAATAAAATTAATGAATCGCTGCCCAAATTCTCAAGATAATGTAATCACAACTGAAGAACACAAACAAATTTTACAAATATATGGGTGGTTTTAATATTTGAGGAAGAGGATGTTGTCATGAGACTTTTTTCTCTTTCCTTCCAAGGAGCTACTCAATCTTAGTTTGGATACTAACCTAAAAAGGGAATCAAAACCTTAGATCAATTTCATGAGGCTTTCAACAAAAGGTGGTAAAGTAGGAAAGATGGAAGGCTATTGATTTTCCAATTTCATGAGGTATAGAAGGAGGTTTAAAAGGTTAATAAATAAGACAATGATGGTTGGTATCCTTATTGTGAACAACCTCATAATGTTGATGATCGGCCTTATAGTCAAGAGAGTACTGAGGAAAATATTGAACATTCAAACTTAACAAATTTTTCATATAACCCCACAATGTTACATGATACAGATTATCATCTTAAAAAACAAGAACATGGGGATTTGGTCAAAGGTCATATGAAAGTGAATGCAATTGAAACAAAGGAAAAAACTAGTAAAGGGTTACATTATACAAGAATAAACAAGCAAAGAGCCCTCCAACTAATAATGAAAATGTCCCTTCAAGTGGCTAGACTAGAACTTTATTTCCTTTGAATACTAATCCTTGTCCTCCCTCAACCTAAAATAATCATGAAGTTTCTTTAAATGATGATTTGGGTAATATACTTGGTATAGTAAATGTGTGCATGCCTATCCTTGAGTTAATTAAATTCACACCTCAAAGAGATCAAGTCAAGGGGAACCTAAATACCCTCCTGCTACATTGAAAAATAGGCATTATGAATGAATAAATGGAGGGAATCCACCTTTCTTCCTCACATTAGTAGTTAACAATATGTTACTTCATAATTGTATGATTGATTTTGGTGCTTTTTCTAATGTGATGCCATTAAAAGTCATGAATGAACTTAAGATGAAAATTACTAGACCTTATAGGAATGCTTTTGGTTTTGATTATAAATCCATCAAGGTCCATGGCCTTATTAAGGATTTAAATGTTACTCTCGTTTCTTTTACATGCATATCTATACTCATGGATGTTGTTGTGATAGATATTCTTGATGCATAGGGCATGCTCCTACGTAAGAAGTGGCATGCTACCATAGGGAGGAACTTGCAAATGGACTTATCATATGCCACTATTCCCACTTCTAATGGTAAACTATTTATATTATACAAAGAACCAACTACAAGGTACTACCATGTAGAGGATTTAAATGATACTATTTATCATGTGATTCATGCTAGTAGAGAGTTATGGAGCCATCATGACTCTACTAATTCAATGAAACTAGCCAAAGAGAATCCTTAATATTTTTCCATATTCCCTTTTGTTGCAAAACATAATATTGATGAAAAAGTCAAGGAAAGTAGAGCCGATGAAAGTGAGCATATAAAACCTTTAAACCATAATATTGCTTAGCAACATTTTGACCTTCAAACCCTTTTAGGGAATAGTAATTTGGAAGAAAGGGGTAATTTAGGAAATGAAATATTCCATTTCAATGATGTTATACACCTTGAGGAATTGTATTCCCTTATTATTCAAACATTTATAACACATCCATATGATCAAACACTAAAAGGAAAAAGGAAACATAAATCCAAGAAGAACCCTAATTATAATGTTAAAGGGGAAGGATTTGAAAAGGGAAATATAGTGATAGTAAATGATGGCTCCAACCAATACAAGGTGTATGAAATTATCAAAGTTGATTTGTTTTATGTGACTACCTTGACAAGGTGAAGTTTCCATTTCCAATTAGTGGTCAACTTCTTAAATCTCATACTAGCACTTGAGTGATTATGATATGTTGAATAGATTAGGGTAGGTTGTGTGTCATGCATCTTGATTTTGTGTCCCTCCCTACTTTCATCATGCTAATTTCATTACATAGTTATTTATTTATTTTTCCAAAAAAATGGTAATTTAGTTATATTTTGATGTGCATGTTTCATCATTTTTCCTATTCCAAGGTGATGGTATTGTTGAAAAATGTAACTAGTATCAATCTTAATAGGTGTATTTGAGTCATGATGTAATAAGAAAGCAAAAATAAAATTGATTTATTAGCATGGGTTTCATGCTCATTTATCTTTTTCTAGGTCAAAGCCACCATTGAAGGCTTCTAGGGTTTATGTCATAAGTCATTTCCCATGTCATTTTGTCCTAGACCCTTATTGGGCTCATTATGTCAATGAAGATTTTTTTTTTTTTTTTTTTTTTTTTTTTTTTTTTTTTTTTTTTTTTTTTTTTTTTTTATGTAAAAGATTCATTTGTCACTCCTCCAGCAAGTCGGGTCTGCTCTCCAATCAAGTCGGCCTCATTGAAGGAATTCGACCTCATAGAATGACTATAAAAGTAGTGCTACTCAACCTCATTTGGACACTCAATCAAGAAAGTTCGATCTGTAATTGTAGGAGGAAGAAAGAAGTGTGATATACCAACTAGAAAAGGAGATAACCCTAGTGAAAAAGGAGACATTTGTCTAGAAAAAAGAAGCAGAAATTTTCTTTGTTCTACCACACATGCGAGTTTCTAAGCTGTTGAAGGAAGGCTAAAATTTTAGATTTGCAGTAGGGTCGAAAAATTGAAGCAGGAGGGCCGAAATTTAGGTTTGTTGCAGGATTGAAGCAGTTTGACGAGAGTTGAGTATTTAAGTTGGACTAATAATCTTGGGAGGTTGACTTGGTGGATTGGAGGAGGTCTACTGGGGTAGTAAAAGGTCTTGGATATATCATTTGATCTAGTTCTAAAGGAAAAGAAGAGAATTTTTGGGTTTTCCCCTAGAAGAGGGATTTTAGCCTTGGTCGAGAGCCTACATCCTGTGTATTTATTATGTTGATCATCATGTACTTATGATGTTGATAGTTACTTTATGATAAGAAGATAAAAGAAGATATAAAAGAGGATAATAAGAATTCAAAGATAATCACAAGGAACTATCAAGATAAGAAAATCTTCCTACCTTTTGATTTTCTAACATGGTATCAAAACTAAGGTGAAGAAGAAGGAAAAAGGTAGCTTGGAGATCAATAGCTCTCATCATCTTAAGGAAGGTTTCAATAGATTTTTTTCAAAGAAGATCATAAGGAGAAGAGAAGTCCCTTGAAAATATCTATTTTTCATCAAAATACACCTATGGCCTCATCAATGAAGTCTGAGAAAAATCTTCAAGGAGTGTCTAACTATAGAGCATGGAAAGCATGGATGGACCTCATCCTTGCAAAGAATAAGATATTGGATTTTGTACAAGGAAAATTCAAGCAACCCTCAAATGATGCAAGAAAGGAAAAGTACAAAGAAAATGATATTCTTTCCATGAATTCAATAGTGGATGGAGTCAAAGACAACTTGATTCCCTACATGTCCACTCTAGACTCTTCAATAAATATGTATGATGCTCTCTCAAAGCTATTTACAATCAAGAATATTGGGCAAGTAGAAACTCTAAAGAATGAACTTCGAATAGTTAATATGACAAAGGATGATACACTGTCCTCGTATTTTGTAAGAATTTCATGTATTATAGATGAACTGCAAGCAATTGATGAAGTAGTACCTAAAAAAGAAATTGTGTTTGTTGCCCTTCTAGGACTACCAAAGTCTTGGAATGCATTTGTAGTTGTAATTAGTAGTTGGAAGAATTATCCATCCTTTGAAAAAATGCGGTATGCCTATATACAAGAAGAAGCTAAACTTTCCTTGGTAGAATGCAAGCAAGAAAATGAAGAAAACACCTCAAATTCCTACTACACTCATGTCAAGATGAAAGGAGGATATAAGAAGTTTAAAGGACCAAATAAAAATCAAGGGAAGATTGACCTCTCTAAAATAGAATGTTATCATTGTCACAAGATGGAACACTATAAGAATCAATGTCCTGATAATACTAAGAACAAGAAGAGAGAAAGGGACCAAGAAAATATTGATGATGATGATAACCCTTCAAATAATTATCAGGTATAGGATTTTGAAATTAAAGAATTATTTTATTAAGTCTCATATATCATTTACCTATAGCGTAGGTTTTTGTTTTTAAATTTGTCTTTTAGGGTTTATAGATTTAATATGTTTTATTCTTGAGTTGTTTTGATAAATTGAAGGAATCCCTCACAACTTTAGGTTGATGTAGATAAAGAAGGAGCTTCCACACCTTTTTCACAAAAGATAAGTATCCTTTTCTTTATTTATTTTCATTATTGATTCCCTCTATTTGTCTAAGTTTCATTTGTGCTTTTTTATAATTCTCTCTCTTGTGTTTTCCTTGGAAGGGGATTTTTCAAGAATAATTTAAAATCAAGAGGGAGACTCTAATAAAAGGAAAGAAGCATTGTTGTAGAGCCTAATCCCTTCAATAAGAAACCCTACAATGTTTGTAAAAAGGAGAAACTCAAGGTATGTTTAAAACTACATGATGTGTTGCTAGTATTCTTCATATTAAGAGGTACGATCATTTTTAAATTTGCTTTACATTACTAACTCTCATATGTCTAGGGTTTTGAATCATAAAGATTCGTGTTTGTAAGGATGATTAATCTTTAGGTTGAATCATCTCTTGCTATATTTTTTAATCTTTTGTTCACTCTGGTGAAACCCTAGCCTTTAGGGTTCACTATAAAAACCCTAATCTTATTATATTTAGGGTTTGTTGTTGTTATAATGAAAACCTAGACACTTAGAGTTTGTTGATGATATCTAAATCATATGAGGAAACCTTACTTATTTAGGGTTTGGTGAACTAGGGTTTATGATAAAAAACTTGTAATAGTTAATAGTCTAAGAATGAATCTCTAGGTGTATATGCTTATGTATGATTGAAACCCTAATGTGGTTTTCGTATATATTAAATTTTTCATGCTTTAGTTATAACTGTAATCAGTTTAGTTTTGATGTCTTCTAGTTTTTACAACAAAACCTAACAAAGATTGATATAAGATTCTAGCTTATGATGATGAAACCCTAGATGTAATAATGATTTCGCTATGTTTAAAATCCTCACTTGATATCTAAACTATAGTTTTTATGACATCTAGGGTTTGTAACAAATATCCTTTCATAGTTACTTGTGAAGGTCTAAGGCATGAAAATGATACCCCAGTCAATTTCCTCTCCTTTGATTGCTATCATACATAAGTTTAGAATTTGATATTTAGAGTGCAAGCCCTTGTTCAAATTTTTGATAACCCTATATGCTCTCTCTATGATAATATGGTAACCCTAGTTTGACAAATTTTCATGCTCCTCTATATATTTGGTATTTGTTATAATTTTTGTTTAAGATTTGCAAGTACATGATATTCTAGATATTGAAGATTCTTACCTACCTCATACTTGATGGTTACTTGATGATGATGCACTTGATAAAAAGGAATAAGTTGTAAGAATATTGTATTTTACATTAATAGATGAACTTGTAGTCCTGTAAAGATAGAAGGAATGATGTTTTGTAAGGTTTAAGTTCTCCAATGATATGATGATGTGAAAGAAAAGGCTAGTGCAGCTAAGTTGTTAATGAGTTTGTTCACCAGAAGAAAAGAAGATTAGATAAAGACTAAAGCACTATATAAATTTATGTTCATGATTGATGAAATTGTGAACACAATTAGATATTTTGGAAAGTGTTGAGGATGAGTTTGATGCTTGAAGAAGGAAGCTTCCACCAAGATGTGTTTGATAGTGTGATAACCTAAGCAACATCAAAATAATTGAAAACCTTGAAGATTGTGCTGGCATAAAAAAACATATACATTAGTTAGAATATTGGTTGGGGTCATGAAGCTACAATACATGCCAATAGACGAACAAGTAGTTGATGTGTTGACGAAATATTAGTTTTAGGAGCATGCTCGGATTGGTGGATGTATTAATATCGTCCTGAAAAGTGGAATATTGATAAATGTCTCTAATTTGGTTGAGTGGGGGATATGAAGTACCATTAAACTTCCTGTATGATGATACTAGGGAAGACATCATGGCCTGAATAGTATTAAGATCTCAGTTGGTGTCTAGATCCCAGAGGGAGGGTATAGGTTCGAGCTCCAGTTTAATGTTGATACCTCAATCCATATAAGGGTTGGTGTTAAGGCATGAAGGTCTAGATGGTATTTATATTGGATGGATACCAGGGTTGTAGCTTGATGGTACCAATAGAGGAAATTTCCTAGATGACACCTTAGTCCCTGTTGGGAGGATACCTTGGCAGTAAGGCTATTCCAGGCATTGTGTATGTTGTTGTTCTCTTCTTAAGAAACATTTCAAATTGAGGTCAATGTTATACCGGTCGAACAATTATGAATACCTCCCTAGTTAAGAGGGAGTGTTGAAAAATGTAACTAGTATCAGTCTTCATAATTGTACTTGAGTCATGACGTAATAAGAAAGAAAAAAGAAAAAATATTTATTAGCATGGGTTTCATGCTTATTTATTTTGTTTCTTGGTAAAATCCTCCATTGAATTCTTCTAGGGTTTATGCCATAACTCATTTTCCATGACATTTTTTCCTAAACCCTTATTAGGCTCATTATGTCAAAGAAGAAAATTATTTTTATGTAAAAAGAGTCATTTGTCACCCATCCACCAAGTCGGTTGGCCCTCCAGTAAAGTCGGCCTCGTTGAAGTAATTTGACCTCATAGAATGCCTATAAAAGTAATGCTACTTGACCTCATTTGGATACTCAATAAAGCAAGTTCGATTTGTAATTGCAGGAGGAAAAAAGAAGTACGAAATACCTAGAAATTAAGGAGATAATCTTAACAAAGAAGAAGGAGACATTTGTCAAGAAAAAAGAAGTCTAAATTCTCTCTATTATACCACATGTGCGAGTTTCTAGGTTGCTGCAAGAAGGCATAAATTTTAAATTTGCAGTAGGGTCAAATATCTGAAGCAGGAAGGACGAAATCTGGGTTTGTTGTAGGATTGAAGCAATTTGACTAGAGTTGAGTATTGAAGTTGGAATAATCATCTTGGGAGGCTAACTTGGTGGAATGGAGGAGGTATTTTGGTCTATTCAAAGGTCTTTTTTATCTCAATTGATCTAGTTCTAAAGGAAAAGAAGTTTTGGGTTTTCCCCTAGAAGAGGGGTTTTAGCCCTAGCTGAGAGCCTACATCCTATGTCTTTTTTGTGTTGATATTCATGTAGTCATGTTGTTAGTAGTTGCTTGATGATAAGAAGATAAAATAAGATATAAAAGAAGCTAATAAGAATTCAAAGATAATCACGAGTAACTATCAAGATAAGAAACTATTTATGCCTTCTGATTTTCTAACAGGTATCACCCTACTACTATGATACTAATAGTTTAGATTGTAGAATCTAGCAATTTTTAGAATGATGCAGGTTACAAGTCTATGAGTACCAAGGATATATGGTATTATCGTGTGCTCTTCATTGAGGACATGAATCAGGTGATCTACAATGAGCACTTGTCTCTAAGTTGGAGCAAGATGTTACCCATCCATATGCATGGGTAACACTATGAGAAATTATTTCTCCAATGATACAACTTGTCAACTAGCAACCCCTACTATGATCCATATATATCCAACTTTAGATTCCTCTCACCCATTCTCCATTCAATACACTCATTAATCTAGCCTACTTATTTTATTAAGGTAGCTCATCGATAGTTGGGTACATTAACCATCTTTGCATTCAAGTCATTCTAGTATGTATCACAGGTTGAAATTGGCTTATAGACCACTATTATTTGTGTACTTGTTTCCTTACTTCACCTTGGTGTTTTTAATTTTCCCCTATCCTAGTTTGACTTTCCTTAGGGGTATTTCTTTCATTCTCCAAAGGGGCACAAATAAGAGGCTCTAATTATGGTAGCACTCCATGTTATTCATACTTGGAACTTGTAATAATTATCTTTATTTTATTATCCCATATTTGGAACAAATGTTTTCAATCACTTGTATCAATTCCCCATTGGCCTTTTCTTATAGGAAGAAGTGGTTGGGAATACGCAATGTTGATGCAGGTGTAAGAAAATAAAAGGCATAAGCCAAATTTGAAAATGCAAAAGAATGGAAAGGAATGTAAATCAATCAAAAGATAATTATAACTTGATCTCTACCCCTTCTTATATGGCCACTCGTCCCTGAGAATATCCATGCATATCATGCCTATACAAGCAAAAGGAACTCTCAATCAACAACTTGACCTTGATGAAGTAATTCATTGAAGGGGGATTGTATCATTAGTATCACACAACTAATTAATTAAGCTTTCTGATCAAGCCATATTAAACCAAGAAATAAAAAATAAAATTTGGTGGCTTGGAAAACAAATGCAAGGGAAGGTAACTCCAACAGTGAAATACTCGCTCTACAAAGGCACTCATGGACAATGGTTTAAATAAACTAGTATAAAACGATGACACTTCTCAAGAATTAAATACCAAGACATAACACCTATCACTTGTACCTATTATTTGAAATTTTCATCCTAGGAACTATTCCTCCCCTTAGATTTGAAAGAACTTAATAGGGTCGTGTGATAACCCTCCCATACCAAGTATGGTAACTTGTGCACATTCATAAGCTAGTAAGATACTTGAAGATGATACTTGTGTGAAGTACTTTGATGCCTTTAAATTTGAATATGGTCCACATTGATGTTCTTATGGTTATTTTATCCATGATGTTGGTTTATCTTGATTCCTTGAGTATGTGTTAGATGATTCTTACAAGTGTAGCTAGGATCCCTTAAAGGATGAAATGGTGCTTCTCAATCCTTCCATAGATGATGTCCAACCACTTTGATAAGGATGAAATGAATGTTGATAGAGGAAATTGGACACCTTCTAAGGGACATTTACCTTGAGGATGAATTGGCATAGTTGATGAGATCCTCCAGCCTCAGGACGTTGGACATTGGTGATCTAGGCAAGGACATTACTTGGAGATCAGGTGTGCCCAAGAGATTATAGGTCACCCTAAGGTTGGAATTGTACCTATTGAAAATAATATTGAGAGGGGGGGGGGGGGGGGTGTGAATCAGTATTTACAAATCAATAACTATTTCATTTCCATAATCAAATTTATATACGCTACTTCAGTGAAGGAAACTTGCGTGTGCACGCAATTGTTCTTAAGGTAACCAATGTATATCCAGTGAACTTATGATTAAGTTAATTCATCATATGTTGATCTTTAATTAGTGCATTGGTACTTTATTAAACATTAAAGAGTAACCATGTGCAGTAATAACAGAATAAACCATCACACATAAGTGACACACATGAACACCGATATTTAAGGTGGAAACCCAATGTGGGTGAAAACCACCTGCTGCTATCATCCTTGTCTTCTTTTAATAATAAGAAAATTTGTTTACAATATTGTATCGGTGAAAATTCATACCAGTACGTAGGCACCCACCTACAGAAGGCTACAACCATCTCTCGTTATCCAACTTCTTCTGGAAGGGAGCTACAACCCCCTAGTTCTTGTACTAGCCGATATATTTACTAGTATGTAGGCTTCAACCTACAGAAGCCTACAACCTTCACTCATTCTCCAGCTGCTACTGGAAGGGAGCTCCAACCCCCTCATCAAATCACCAGCCACTATTGGCAAGAAGCTTCGACTTCCTCATTGAAGGCTCCAACCCTCAGTATCCTCCAGGGACCACATTTCATAAATTTTCAGACTGGATGCTCCTGGTACACAACAATACACATGAAGGCCTCGTTTCATCAAATTTTCATACTGGACCCATTAGTAACATTGAAGCTCACAATCAATACAACCATCAAATACTTCTGCATCAACCAACCATTGAAACCCAATCAATCTCTGATATAACTGAAACCTAATCATCAATCTCTGATATAACTGAAACCCGAAGATCAATCTCTGATATAACTGAAACAATCAATGACTGAAACCTCTGAACCTCTGACACAACTGAATCAAACAATCACTGAACCTATGCCACAATTGAATCAACCATTCATTCAAACTTAATCAAATTCAACCATTCAACTAGAACAGACAGATCATTGTAACCAGTACACAGATATGAACCCAGAACATTGCATCAATAACTAGAACTAACTGTAACCTCAAAAGTCATGTGTCAGAATGTACATGCTCCTTTAATGAAGCAAACTTGCATGTATACACTACTTCCTTTTGCCCAACCTGCGTATACCTCTAAAGATACTGAATCATAAAACCTCTGAACCACAAACTGTAGCAATCAGTGACATTATGAAGATCTACTGTCATATTACAGAGTTCTAAATAGATAGAAACAAGGATCACCCTTCTTTCTCAATCAATTAATCAATGAGACACGAAATTTTTATGCATTCAGTTTTACTTTCAGATCTAAGAAGACTTCATTGATAGACAACAGTAAAACAATAGCACTGATTTGATAGACCAGTCATCCTTGAACATCAAGCTTTTCTTTTTCATACGCTACTTGGAAGAGCCGAAACAGTGTGTATATGCACCTTTGCCGAAGCGAACCAACGTATAGATCTGCAAATACTTACTTATAACTTCGCTGCAATTCCTAACTTCAGACATACCCAGATCATCACATATAAAGGATAAAACATGTGTTAGCAATCAGATCTAGCCCATCCATTATTAGATCACATAATGATAAGTCATTATGATCCTAATCCAGCATTAGATCTCATCCATAATTAAACGCTCAGGTGCATATTTAGTCTAGATCAAGAAAAGCATCAAAAACCCATAACATGCATATTTGCTTTTGATCTAACACTTCATAAGATATTCATTACTTGTGCACTTAGCCCTTTGATCTTCTCCTCCTTATATACTTAGATCCTTTGTCAATACCTCGGACCAATACCTTGGACCAAATACCTGGGGTCAATACCTCGAACCAAATACCTTGGACCAAAATACCTTAGACCAAATACCTCGGACCAAAACCTTGGTTTTCCAACATGTACACACTTTTCCTCCTGTGGGAGTGCGTGTATACGTATACGCTCTTTTTGTTCTGTGGACCAGCATGTATACACTGTTTTGACTAAGTGGACCCGTGTATACTTCTTAAACTACTTTACATAAACATTTTCCTTTACCTTCTTTATTATGATCAACGAACCTTAGTTCCATCTTCCTGTTCTTCTGTACCAGTGCCCTGTTACCTCTGAATAGACCCGTTACACTATAATTTTCCATATTACTTCTGAAATGATTCCTTTGAACTGCCCTACATTTTGTCACATCTGTAAACACAACTTCCATGCATTCTGTCACATTTGATATCTCCCCTGTAGATTCATCTAGTTACCATATACAAGTGAGTTGTTCTGCTACAAGTGGGCTGCCATCAAGTACAAGACATGCATCATATTGCCAACAATCTCCTCCTTTGGACTTGATGGCAACCATGTTGGTGTTGATTACTGCAAGCTATAGAAACTGTTAGAGATAACAACCAACACCAAAATACTCCCCCCTTTTGACATCAAGGGCAAAGGGTAGACCAAGATATTCTCCCCCTTTGATATCAAGGGCAAAGGGCTGACTAAAGTGAATGCTTTCATATCTGAACAACTGAATATAAAAATTGATCATGCTCCCCTAGGCACATGCTGAATTCGCTGATTAAACTCCCCCTTTGTACATGCTGTGATGCACTAAACCGTCCATGATCCCCCTGAGCACATGCAGAGTCTACAAAAATATTTTCCAAAATAATAAAATGACTCTATAACTCAACTATGTGAGTTTGACCTTCCTATCACCAATGACTCATACATACATCAATCTCCCAACCAAGTGGGGATATACCAATTGTTTATACATGACTGAAATATAGCAATTATTACATTATCCTTCCCATGCATAGTGAGGGTAAAAATTACATCATATGACCAAAAAGGACTCATTAAAAGACTATGACAGACAAAGACATATTATTACATCATGGGCCTTTACATGACATTTTTAACAAAGACCAAAGACCTAAACAAGACCATGATAGTCATCAGCAACTATCATACACCATATATGATCTCCTCCTTAAGCATTTGCTAGCAAAATCTAGACCAGCAACCTGTATATGTTCATCATTAGTTTTCAATATATGACAAGGTAAATATCATCAACCTGTGACAAAGTATGCCACATATACATATCAACTCATCCTCTTGATCTCATCAAGATCAACTTGCTTCATTTCCTTAGAAGAAAGAGTCTTATCATAACCTTCCATGTCCAAACAGTAACACAAAATCATTCACAACATATGTATGTGAAAACACCATAGTCATTATCTATGATCATAACATCATCATCAAGAACTGCATGATATTTCCACAAGAGCCCTCAATATATCAACCATGTATCATCACTAGGGAACATCCCACATTTGATAAGCATCAACCATGATAATCAATAAGTGTGAGTATCAAACTTATCATCATAAAGTAAGAAGTCATCATCGTTAAGCCATGTCTCTGAATATCCATGTCTTCAAATAGCCATCCCTGCAATAGCACCATTCTCTTGGCCAACCAACAATATTTATCAATATGCAACTTAAGTAATCATCCATGTTTCCAGCGTACTGTATATCCATCAAAGAGATAGCAATATGTATCTAGCAAACCATGAGCTCATAGTTATTTGTCAATCTTTCTTGATACCATTAATAACAACAATCCTCAACCATGTGAGAGCCAAGAACTATAGGAATCATGCATCATAACTGCACCATATGAACTTTATGCATCTTTGAAGGCATGATGACAACAGCATAAAAGAAATGAGTGGCTCATCATCAAATAATGAAGTTGTGTACTCAAGCTTTGTACTTCTCCTTGTCCTTATGAAGATCACCATGTAAGCAACATATATGTACTGTATGCATCATCAAAAATTCATCCACAATCATCCATATATATAATCTGAATAACAACTATGTAACCCCAAGTAATACAAGTATCATCTGAGACTTCATCATAGGCAAATCATAACCGCAACATAGCATGATGTGTCATTTAAATACGTTAGTCACATAAGCATCATCACTATTTACAAGAATCATTAGGTACCAAAGAATTCTAAACATAATGCCAATACTGCATTATTAGAAGTATAACATATTCTCCCCCTGAACCTGTGTCACATGTTCACAGTCAGATCTAATCATTGCATATATCGGTAAGAAATATCAAGGCATCATCATCAATCAGATACACATCAAGTCATCAACAACTTATGAGGATCAAAAGCACTTCTAAATAACATCCACAGACTGTAGTCATCAATCATCAAGACAGAAAAGATAATTGATAATTATCTAAACCCTATCAGATCATTTTTCTGAGTCTGTCCCACTGCTTCTTCATCAAACCAACATGTACACGATTGTGCAGCTTCTAACTCACGTATATACATGACTTGTCTTCAAGATAACTGCATATGAGAATTAGGACACTGAAATTTCATACTTTCAGTTCCTTTTGAGTCTGTTCTGTTTGCATACTAAGCTATGCCACATCTTTCTGACTGTAATTCCTTCTTCTTCCATACCTTGGAGTGTGATGATGTTTGTTCCTTTTGGTAAGTTGGCCAAAATTTGCTAGTGCATTCTTTTGCTATATTCCAAAACTTGTTACAAGCATAACATCTTATATGTTTCATATTCCTTCTATAGCAATCAATGGCTTTGTGACCAAAAATATTGCAAGAAAAACAATATCCCTTGAAGTACTTGAAAGCTAATGATCTTTCTGTGTGATGGTTATTAGCTTGAACCATTCTACTTTTGCATCTTGCTGCAACATGTCCAAAATTATGACATATAAAACATTCTACATTATTCATCAGAGGACAAAATTGATTAACACTTCCATAGTTAGGAGTAAATGATTTTCTTTGAATACTTTCTTTCCTTGGTTGTTTATGGGTTTGACCTCTTATCTCCTTGTTGAGTGTTTTAGATTTTACACTAGAGTTCCTTGCTTCAGCTTGTGAGCTAGATTCACCTTTAACAGTTTCATGAAAACCAAGACCGGATTTGATGGCAGGAGACCTTTGACTACTAATATTATCATCCAAAATATTAGTACTATCTTGAAATTGTAAAAGTTTATCCTTTTCTTCTAATTTACCTTTTAGGATATTTACCTCAGCCTGATATTGCTCTTCCTTTTCAAGATACTGCTTCTTCGTGATTTCTTCAACTTTTCTTCCTTCTTCCACTTGTTGCCTTAATTCGAGAACTTCATTTTCTTGTTCTTCAAATGCTTGGAGTAGTTCTTCATTCTTCTTATTTGAATTTTTGAGAACTTCTTTTAGAGAAACGACCACAACTTCAATGCCTTCACAGTAGTTGGTTCTTTCTATAATTTCCTTGGTTGTTGTGTCCTTTTCATTCACTTCATTTCTCAATGATGTCACTTCATCCTGTAGCCTTTGACATTGATCTTCCTTTTCATTTTACTGCTTCCTTACCTTGTTTCCTTCCTCCAACTGAGAATTTAATCTGGTAACTTCTTCTTTGTAGGAACATTCCCTTTTATGAATTAGATCTTTTTTATCTCTAATAATATCTATGAGCCTTTTAAATTCTGCCTCTATTTGATTTCTTTCTCTTTCACCCATAAGAGCAAATTCAGTTGTTTCGTTATCACTTTCATTACCTATAAATGAACAGAGAAATGTATCACTAGAGGACAACAAATTCATACGTGATAGTTCTTTTTCTTGTTCATCTTCATCCTAAGGTGATTCTAAATCTAAAAAGTTGCTTCCACATAAAGCCCAATTGTCTCTCCCACTGTCACAATTCCTTTGAGATTCCTTCTTCTTTTGAGGTCCTTTCTTCTTTAGCTTCTTTCCCATTTTTACTACGGATCTCCTTCAAGCGATCAAGCTTCTGCCAAAGGACCTACTCTGATACCAAGTGTTGGAAATAATACTAAGAGGGGGGGTGAATCAGTATTTACAAATCAATAACTTTTTCATTTCCATAATCAAATTTATATACGCTACTTCAGTGAAGGGAACTTGCATGTGCACATAATTGTTCTTAAGGTAACCAACGTATATCCAATGAACTTATGATTCAGTTAATTCATCATACGTTGATCTTTAATCAGCGCATCAGTACTTTATTAAACATAAAAGAGTAACCATGCGCAGTAATAATAGAATAAACCATCACACATAAGCGACACACATGAACACCAAGACTTAAGGTGGAAACCCAATGTGGGTGAAAACCACCTGCTGCTGTCGTCTCTGTCTTGTTTTAATAATAAGAAAATATGTTTACAATCTTGTACTAGTGTAGACTCATACAAGTACGCAGGCACCCACCTACAGAAGGCTACAACCTTCTCTCGTTCTCCAGCTTCTTCTGGAAGGGAGCTAAAACACCTTATTTCTTGTACTAGACGATATATTTACTAGTATGTAGGCTTCAACCTACAGAAAGCTACAACCTTCACTCGTTCTCTAGCTGCTATTGGAAGGGAGCTCCAACCCCTTCATCAAATCACCAGCCATTATTGGCAAGAAGCTTCGACTTCCTCACTGAAGGCTTCAATCCTCAGTATCCTCCAGGGACCACGTTTCATAAATTTTTAGACTGGATGCTTCTGGTAAACAATAATACACATGAAGGCCTCATTTCATCAAATTTTCATACTAGACCCATTAATAACATTGAAGCTCACAATCAATACAACCATCAAATACATCTGCATCAACCAATCATTGAAACCCAATCAATCTCTAATATAACCGAAACCCAATCATCAATCTTTGATATAACTGAAACAATCAATCACTGAAACCTCTGAACCTCTGACACAACTGAATTAAACAATCACCGAACCTCTGACACAACTGAATCAACCATTCATTCAAACTTAATCAAATTCAACCATTCAATTGGAACAGACAGATCATTGTAACTAGTACACAGATCTGAACCCATAACACTGCATCAACAACCAGAACTAATTATAACCTCAAAAGTCATGTGTCAGAATATATACGCTCCTTTAATGAAGCAAACTTGTGTGTATACGGTACTTCCTTTTGCCCAACCTGCATATACCTCTAAAGATACTGAATCATAAAACCTCTAAACCACAAACTGTAGCAATCCTGAAACAACAAAGCTTGCATAAATTTGTTTACGATCCACTTTTTTCATTTTTCAAGATCACTATTATGAACAAATATCTGGAGTCGCCATGGTTCCCCACTCTCACCTATTGTCGCCAACTTATACATGGAGTACTTTGAAAGGAAATCCCTTGACTCATACCCTCTGAAGCCAGCTTGGTGGAAAAGATTTGTTGACGACACTAACCTGAATTGGACTCATGGTAAGGCAGAGCTGGAGAAGTTTTTCAATCATCTTAACTCTATATCTTCCGAAATCAAATTTACTGTGGAGCTTGAAGAGAACGGTAAGATTCCCTTTCTTGATGTCCTGATCAGTAGGAAAGAGGATGGTACTTTAGGACACCAAGTCTATAGAAAGAAAACTCATACTGACAGCTATCTTCATGCTGACTCTTACCATCATCCTTCCCAAAAAGCGGGCGTCTTAAACACTCTAGTTGTGAGGGCTTTCAGGATTTCTGACCCCGATCACCGATGAGATTGAACACTTAACCTCTGTCTTCAAAAACCTTGGATACAAAGAGTGGAGTATCAATAAAGCTATAAGAAGAGCTCAGAAGGTTCTCTCCGAGCGTCCTGAAGACAAGAAAGAAAATCAAGGAAAAGTTTACCTTCCATTCATCCAAGGGGTTACAGATAAGATTGCAAGAATTCTAAGGAGGAATAACATAAACACTCAATTCACAACATGTGGAACTATAAGGCAAATGATGAAGTCAGTAAAGGATAACATTGATCGTCAACAACTCAAGGGTGTGTACAAGATTGATTGCTCTTGTGGCAAGAGTTATATTGGGGAAACATGTCGGTCTCTGAAAATAAGACTAAAAGAACGCGCAGCTGATATAAAGAATGAGAGATCCCGTACATCAGCCCTTGCAGAACACTCATCCAAAACGAAACATCATGTGTGTTTGGAAGATGCTAAAATAATTGCAAGAGAGGATAATTATCAAAAAAGAAAAATCAGAGAGGCCATCGAAATTATGAAATTTCCTCAGAACCTCAACAGGGACAACGGGAGTGAAATTAGCGAAAACTGGCATCCCTTGATCAAGCAAATAAACCCCTCAAGTCCTTTGGAAGCTTAGTAGGTTTTCAAAATTAACTAAATTTTTTTTATCAAAATTAACTAACTAAAAAAATTAACTAATAATTAACTAAATTTTTTATCAAAATTAAC
>APFE031034935.1:0-20744 GCA_000404065.3 Pinus taeda | reverse complement strand
CAATCAATCCATCGCTTTTCAAAACCGTATGCTTCCAGAACCGCACATAGATATTTCCAGTTCAGGCGATCATAAGCCTTTGAGAGGTCTAGCTTAATCATCATTCCTTTCCTCTTATGTTGATTGAGGGAGTGAATCATTTCTTGGGCCACCACTAAACCATCTAGAATTTGCCTTCCTTCAACAAAACCCGTTTGTTCAGGAGAGATAATGCTTGGGAGGAGCGGTTTCAATCTTTTTGCCACCAGCGTTGCAATTATTTTATAAATAACGTTGCACAGAGATATTGGTCGGAATCCTTGAGCTTCTTCCGAATTATTATTTTTCGGAATTAAAGTTAAAAAGGTGGCATTCATACCTGACCACATTCTTTGCTTTACCTGGGATTCTTCGACCACTTCCAGGATGTCCTGTCCAAGGAATTGCCAGCCCGCTTGATAAAATTCTGCCGTGAAGCCGTCCGGGCCCGGTGCCTTTCCTTTCTTCATGTTCATAATTACCTCTTCTACTTCTGCTAGAGTTGCTGCGCGCATGAGTCCTTTGTTCTGTTCCTCTGTGATCATCTTTGGAATTTCCTTGCAGATTTGATTAATTGCTCCCCCTCTATCATTCTGGGATTCGGTAAGGATCCCCTTATGGTAGTCATTTAGGACTTGCTCTATTCCATCTTGTTCTATTACTTTCTCTCCTGCTTCATTTTTAATTGAGAAGATTCGGTTCCGTTGTCTATGTTGAATCATTGCTTGGTGGAAGAATTTAGTGTTCCTCTCTCCTTCCCGCAACCAATTTATTCTGGACTTCTGTCTCCATAGGATCTCCTCCTGCTTTCTCCTCTCCTCCAGTTGGCTTATTAATCTGCTCTCTTCCTTGCACTTTTCTTCAATTCTTCCCTCCAGGATTATTTGCTGCTGTATCTCCTCCATTGCCCTTTCGAGTTTTTGTTTTTCCTCGAAGATATTCCCAAAGTCCTCCTTATTCCATTTTCTGATTTTATGTTTTATTTCCTTAAGTCTTAATTGGAAAGTATGCATTTTGCATTGTCCTCTGACTTGACTTTGTAACCACCATTCTTCCAGTTTATTAAGGAAATCCGGGTTTCTGAGCCAAAAGGATTCAAAACGGAAGGGTTTCTTGCTTTTGATTTTTTTAATGTCAATTTCCAGACTAATCGGCCAATGATCAGAGCCTAAGCCTGGGAGGATTTTGGCCTCTATGAAAACATCTTTATTCAGAACTTGCTCAGAGAGAAGGAATCTATCCAGTTTTGAGGCAATCTGATTCCTGCCACCCCGCCTATTGTTCCAGGTGAATACTCCATTTGATGTTGGGGTATCTACAAGCCTTAAATTTGCTATGAGATCATTGAAGTCTTCCATGCTTGGGTCCTGTCTCCTGATGCCTCCTCGTTTCTCTCCAAGATCCCGGATTAGATTGAAATCCCCGCCTACTATCCATAAATCCTCTGGGATTAGTTTTCTGACCGCCTGAATATTTCGCATAAACTCTTTTCGGCCCTTGGGGAGATGGGGGCCATATACCCCGGAGATGAGGAATCTTTCCTTCGTTCCTACTATCCTACACACTCCAGACAGGATTCTGGGCAGACTGATCCAATTCTCAAAGGTGACCTCCTCTGAGTTCCATAATAACGCTAAACCACCTGCTGACCCCTTCGCGTCCTGGGCCATAACTTTAAAATTTGTTTTAGATTTATCCAAAATTTCCTGTATCTGTTGTTGACTCATTTTAGTTTCTTGAATCAGCATTATACTCGGTTTATCTTTCTTCAACCTCTCCTTCAGGTACCTCTTCTTGCCTCTACTATTAAGGCCCCTTATATTCCAACTTGTGATGATCATTTACAACTTTTGGGGGGGGGATGAAATACCTCAGACAAAGGTATTACTTTTCCAGAATTCACAAGAGTTTCTCCTACTGTTTGGATCGTCTCATTCATGGGTTTCCTCCCTCGTTTCCTTCCTCCTTTGCCATGTCCGTCCAGTCCTACTGTCTGAGACCCTGACGCTTCTGAAAGTTCTGGTCCAATCTCCGCCGAACCTCCTTTCTTCTCCTTAAATTTTTTATAGGCCTCTTTGTACTGCTGTTTTTGAATTTCCGGGATGAATCTCTCATCAAGATGTCGCCATTCTTGCAAGAGTTTTTTCATTATGCGTTCTTCTTCAGTCCCGAACTCTTTCTGTTTGTCTGACCCTTGTTTCGGTTGCTCTTCTGGTTTATCCTGATGCTCTCCCATTTCAACTTCAGATTCTTTCATTTGACTGTTGGATTTGCCTAGGGTATCCGTTATGATTTCCATCGGGATTGTCTCCCCAACCGGTTCTTCCTGTACACCTCCTTCTGTCTCCTCTTCCTCGTCTTGGAGGGCTTGAAATTGATTTTGATTTTCCACTGGGATGTTTTTACCTTTTGTTTGCTCTTTCTGTTCCTCGGTCCGTGTCTTCTGTCTTCTGTGGACTTCCTTGAACCCCCTCTCTTCCGTTTCATTTGCCGTTGATTTCCTTTGTTCCTCTTCCATTGTTCTCTTGAGCTCTCCTTCCCTATTCTGGGGGCATTCTCTAAACAGGTGGCCATATTCATTGCACTTCCGGCACCGAAAGGGAATGTGTTCGTAATCTAAAGGTTGTTGCCAAATGTCATCATGGTATTCAACTTCCACAAATTCAGGCAAGGGTTCTGCTATATTCATATATACACAGATCCTTGCGTAAGAGGTGAATTTACCCCTTTTGGTTGATTCAACAACTTTGACAAAAGCCCCTATTGAGTTTCCGATTCCTTCGAGAATTTCTGGATTCCAGAATTCTGAAGGCAATCCGAACAGGCGAACCCACACGGGAGCTGCAAGCAGTTTTTCTGCATCCGGGTTGTACCTTTCCTCCCAATGCCGCATGAATAACCCTGCATTATTCATAAAATATGGTCCCTCTTCGAAGATTCTTTCCTTATCCTCTAGATTCACAAAAATGACCGTGAAGAAACCCTTTGCGCCCAGTTTCAGGTCGATATGCCCTTTTGGTTTCCATTTCAATTGGATCCATTTTACTAAATCCCTCTCAGAAGGCCAAAAACCTATAAACTTACAGATTAAAGCATGGTCTTTCATATAAGTTTTATATTCTTCCAGTTTGTTGTTTGGAATGACATACCTTGGACGTTTCTGAGCCCTTGGAAGACATCTTCCCCCCATTTTCGTTTGCCATTGGTTGCCCAATACCGGAATATCCTCGGCGTTGTCCTTTTGCGGATTTGCTCTGCTACCTCCACTGGATTCCCCGGTCACAACGCTTTTAAAGGAGGGGATCTCTCCCCTCCCCGTGGTACCTTCCATGGGTTCCGTCAGGATACAGCGATCACTCTGTGCTTCACTGGCTTATTTCCCTTTACTCAGATAACAAACCAATCCATATGGGGTCTCCTGCACGATCCCTGACCTTTGCTGATCAAAAACGCTTCTCTGTAGCGCCAACACACTGCAAACCCTAACGTTCTCTGTCAGAGCTTCTCGTCATCCCTCCTCTCATTTTTATCTTAACTACCTAGAACGATGTTAACACAAGCTCATATTAACATTCTTCAAGTTGTTGCTAACTACCTAGTTATTTCGTAGATTATAAAAATGTGAGTAGTTTAACAAATATAAGTTTAGACATTGACTGTTAACAACACCGGAAGGTGGGAAACATTAGTTCCCAACTAATCCTATGTTAAGGAAGACAAGTACACAATAGCGTTCACAAGAAGTGTTGAGGTCTTACAACTTATAGTTGTGGAAGGTTTAAAGCAATAATCTGGATGCAATGTAGAGCACATGCAACCTCCTTGGTGGACCTTATGTGCAAGATCACAAATCCATTTATAATGGATACCCCATCACTCAGAAGCTTCAAAATATGGAAAGGTTTGTCAATTTGGCTTTTCCTTCTACATTTTCCTCTATTGCCAATTGTTATGAGTATAGGTAGCCTGCATTGTACATACTCATAGAAGAAAGAAGAATGCAAATACCGAAAGGAGAACATCAAATCATACATGTTTTACAATATTGTTTTATGTGGTTATATTTGTATAAAAATGGTGGAGAGTGATCATAGTTGACCAAGTCTCCAAGGGTTACAAGTATCTGATACAAAGTTAGGTGAGTGATCATCTTTGACCGAGTCACCAATGAAATATTAACGACAAGGTAGATAAACTACAAGACATAAAGTACAAAATAAATAACACACACACACACACACACACACACATATATATATATATAGATATAGATATATATATTACATATTTAGACTAAATCCAATATGAATTATGGACAAGGTATGATCAATTTTGCGATGAAGAAAACAAATGTCGCCAATTTCTATTGATTGTACACTCTTTCTAGTGAATGACATCATTGTTTATAGGAACTAAGATGGCAGGAATAACATGATTGGATACTAGAAGAATGGATGTTGAAATGAGAGTGCATGGAATAATTGCAGGGGCATGATGTTCAATTATAGAATGTCCTCCTAATAAGAATAAGGTAATCCTTTGTTGTGGAAACACCTATGCAAAAAATATGACCTTCATAACCTTAGTTGGAGGTGAATCATGAAGAAGATGCTAACTAGGGCATGGTCTGAAGTAAGTTGAGGATTGGAGTTGGACTCAGTGCTTAGAAAGACATCTCCATGCAAAAGTGTGAGCACTAGAAAGCAAGTAGATGAATGCCGACATGGATGCGCATTGGAACATATCAAACATTTTGAACTCGTGGATATTGATATGGTTAATAACGTATCTTCTAGCAAATGCAGAATACGAGAAGGAAGAGATGACATTGTAGATCTTATTATCCTTGAAGAGCTTGTAGAAGTTATAATACCCACAATTTTGTGCCTTTTTGTGAAACAGGTAGGGCTTGACAAAAATCACATCTCAACAATATGAGGGTGTAACATCACAATCAACTGTATCAATGAATGGTCTAATGGAAAATCTGATAAAACACAACAAACATAAAGTAGGTACTACTTCGTGAACCCATCCAATATGATATGGTTGGGGATGAGTGGTAGAAATTTGGATTTTTTCAATCAATTGTTGAGAAAGCAGTTTCTTTTTGTTTCCATTGTCTATGATTAATTGTGCAAGTTGTTGCTTGATCTAGAAATTATGAAGTTAAGAGAGCTCCATTCTTCTATGATTAATTGTTTAAGTTGTTGCTTGATGTTAACACAAGCCTCATCTTAACATGCTTCAAGTTGTTGCCAATTACATAGCTGTTTTGGTGATTATAAAAAAGTGAGTAGTTTAACAAATAGAAGTTTAGGCATTGACCATTAAGATGGGAAAGACCATAGTATAACACTGACATAGGATATCTCATAGTTCTTATAAGAGGAGAATGCTTATATAAGATAACTCATAGTGCTTATGAGAGGAGAAAATTAACATAGGTTATCTCAAGAGTCTGAAGACTATTTTAATTAGATTAAATTAAATTACTTAATTCCTAAACCAGGGTATGAAAATGTTATTGTGATGACCCTTCTTCTATATCTACATGCTCTTATTTTAGAAAAATTAACCAACAAGTGGATTTTATTTTTGATTCGATGACATAGATTGTGCTTTTATTACTATTTTTGCCTAGATGACATGGACTGTGCTTTTATTACTATTTTTGCTTGGAAGACATGAATTGTGCTTTTATTACCATTTTTGTTTGGATGACATAAGTCATGCTTTTTATTACTATTTTTGCCTAAATGATTTAGATTGTGCTTTGTTACTATTTTTGGTTGGTTAGATGATATGGATTGTGCTTTATTACTATTTTTGGTTGGTTAGATGATATGGATTGTGCTTTTGTACTTTTATTGTATAGCTCTGAAAAAGGCTGGAGCGTTTTTTGCTTGGAAGACATGAATTGTGCGTTTGGAGCTCCGTATGTTGTGTGTGCGTATGTTGTGCGTATGTTGTGTGTGCGTATGAATGTAGTTTGGTCTCTGTTTCTGTCATGTATTTGGTGTGTCTGTCTGTCTGGTCTGCTTGTATTCTGTGAGAGGTGGAGGCAGAGGCAGAGGCAGAATGCTTGTGTTTCCTGACGGGCAAAGGCAGAGGTAGAGGCAGATAGAGCATCAATTATTTGAATCAAGACAACTCTGACAGGGATCACAGTTAAATGAGGCATTGCGGTAAAATTTATGTGGCATTGCGGTAAAATTTATGTTCAAACTCTCTGTATCGATCACTCTGATTATGGGTTGTGGGTTGCAAACAAGATTAGCTGAATGAGAGAGGAATCAATTTGATTTTAGGAAATTCAATGGCATTGATCAAATCCTGTAAATAAATTGAGATGTGCAGTGTTGTTTGGTTTTTTAAATTAGATCTTCAGCATCCTTGACGAGAGGCGGCAGAATAGATCCCTACTTCGAATAATGGCCATTGGGAGCGTTTTATCTGGCAGAGCCTGCGGTTTTCTTGGTTTTTAAATCATGGTGAGGCGGTTTCTTGGTTTTCTAAATTAAATCCTTTGCATCCATGTTTTTTGGTTTTTTAAATTAAATGTCGTGCATCCATGGTTAGGCGGTTTCTTGTTCTTTTTTTTTTAACTAGATCATCTGAATCCCTGTTACTTAGTTTTTTAACTTAGTGCGTCTGAGGCAGCAGCATAGATCCCTCGTTGCACAGAAAGCGAGAGAAACCGAGCATGTCTTTTGAATATGG
This sequence comes from Pinus taeda, assembly GCA_000404065.3. Classification (NCBI taxonomy): domain Eukaryota; kingdom Viridiplantae; phylum Streptophyta; class Pinopsida; order Pinales; family Pinaceae; genus Pinus; species Pinus taeda. The sequence continues at coordinate 14,003 of APFE031034935.1, read as the reverse complement.
CCATGGCCAGCGTTAAGCCTGCTGTAAATATGGAGTTAACGGCGACCATTCCCTTACCCGATTTTGAAGGGCGTAATTTCACCTTCGTATACGGTGCTCCAGAATTGGTTTCTGCGTTGCGGTATCGAGTGGTTTGCTCAGTGACATCATTTGTTTTACACATCGTCTCCTAATGCAACACCGTAAACCTTGCGAATATCATGTCTCTCCATGTGGATTCGTCCCTCGGAGGTAAGCAAAGCATTTTCTTGACTGACTCTGTTTTAAAGTCATTGTCGATTGCATGTGTGATGAAGAGATTGTTCAGATTGCAATGTACTTGCATTGAATTTCTTGTTCTCCTAGCTTTCTATGTGTTTCGTAAATAATATAAAGGATTGTTTCTCAGGTTTTGCACTGAAATATTGAGTCAAATGTGGCATCCGACTCGATGACAGATTAAGTGAGGCATTCCGGTAACTTTATTTTCCAGTATGGATCACTCTGGTTATGAGAGTTGGCAAATAAGATTAGCTGAATGAGAGAGGAATCAATTTTATTTTAGAAGATTCATCGGCATAGCTCGAATCCTGTAAATAAATTGAGATTTTCAGTGTTGTTTGGTTTCTTAAATTAGATCTTCAGCATCCTTGGCGAGAGGCCACAGTATAGATCCCTCATTTTCACAGGGCCTGCCAATATCACGGTTGGATATGGCCATCGTCAAATTCCGTACAGCCTGCGATTTCTTGGTTTTTTAAATCAGATCCTCTGCATCTAGTGAGGCGATTTTTTGGTTTTTTAAGCTAGATCCTCTGCATCCATGTTTCTTGGTTTTTTAAATTAAATCATGTGCATCCATGGTTTCTTGGTTTTTAAAATTAAATCATATAAATTCTTGTTACTTGGTTTTTTTTAGTCAGATCGTTTGAGGCGGCAGCATAGATCCCTCGTTGCACAAAATGTGAGAGAAACAGAGCATGCCTTTTGAATATGGCCAGCGTGGAAGCATTTTTCAGAGGAGAAATTCCTGAGAGCCTGCTGTTAAAAGATGGAATTAACGGCGACCCTTCGGAGGTAAGCATAGCATTTTCTTGACTGACTCTATTTTAAAGTCTTTTGTCGATTGCATGTGTGATTAGGAGATTGTTCAGATTCTACTTGCATTGAATTTCTTGTAAAAGTGGGTAAGTTTCTCTCCTAACTTTCTGTATGTTTCCTAAATACTATAAGGGATGGTTTCTTTCTGCATTAGCTATCTCAGGTTTTACACTGAATTATTGATGCAATCTGCATTAGCTTTTTCTTGGTTAATCATATTACATCCAATGGCCTAGCAATGCTCTTTAGTGATTTATTTTATAAATAATATAAGGGATTGTTTCTGCATTAGCTATCTCAGGTTTTGCTCTGAATTATTGATGCAATCTGCATTAGCTTTTTCTTGGTTAATCATATTACATCCAAGGACCCAGCAATGCTCTTCAGCGATTTATTTTATCATTAGTAGCTGAAGCCTTCCAGATGTTCGGGAATCGATTAGTCAAACTTCACCGGTCATGCTGCCTCTGTAACTATAGCTCAGATCCTTGGCTCTCCCTAACTTCCATTCTGTGGCTCTCTAACTATAGCTTAGATTCCTCTGTTTGTATGTCTCCTCGTGCCCTTCCATATTTTCAAAATAGCAGATTGAATTTCTGGATTTAAATTTGGATTCAATGTATTCGGTTTATATTGAATTTCTGGATTTAAATTTGAATTCAATGTATTTGGGTTATATTGAATTTCTGAGTTATGTTGGACTTGTAATTTAATGGCTAAATTTTTTTCTATAGGCACATGCGGACCATATAGATTTGATTTGGGTCACCTTTTTATCCTCTCCAGCTCCCCCATTTGGGTCACCCCTTTATCCTCTCCAGCTCTCCCAGACACCCTCCATACTGATGCAGAGGTTCACTATCTAATCCAATCTCACCCACGGCCAAATTAGCCTATATATGAGATTACATAAAACCCATAACTATTTTTTTATTCATTATAATTTGGTAAATTTTCTCAAACACTGGGCTCTCTCTGTATTTAATTATTTTTAAATTTTTATTTTATGATATATTTTGTTGGCATTAAAATTTTTTAACAAAAAATTTGTTAAGTTCATCAAAATACTTACATAAAAAAGCATTTAACCATTTTTAAGGATCAGATATTGTTCACCTCCTTTCGCTTTTGAAACACTAAAAATAGTTGTTCACATGATTTGGGACTGTATGCTTGGCTAGAAGCTTTCAACCCAGGATTTCAGTGTGATTATTACCATTGCCCCACTTCAATTTGAAATGTTTCACTGCTTCCAATGAACCTGCCTATAGTACTCAATTCACTCCAAATAGTAAAACGCGGTATCTATCTTTTAACATTGTGAATTTTCTGTGGGGATACTCACAAATTTCATTGTCATAATTAGTTAGATTAAATTTCTGGTTTATATTTTGATTTTCTCTCCAATCACTTTCGACATCTTGTAATTTTGTATTTCCTCTCCCTCAACTTGGCTTGTAATTTTGACTCGTTTGATTGTTTGGGAAGGAAATGAATAGAGGCTTTGAGTTGTCACTCTCACTCTCATTCAGTGTTTGTCGTTATTATGATTATATTCATATAAATTTCAATTTCTCCCACTCATTATTGATGGATATTTTCCCTGTATTAAAAAAAAATGGTGAATACATTTGGGATTTCATAATAATTACATGTGTTGGAGACTTGTACACCCTTACCTTTACCTTTACACTGTGGTGGAGACATTTCCAACTAGATTATATATTATGTGGTGGAGACATTTCCAACTAGATTATATATTATATTCCACAGCATAAATACATGCAAGCAAACTTAATATACTATATTACACAGATATATATTATATTATATATAATATACTACAAATATATGCATACAAACTTAATATATTATATTACCCAGCATAAATACAGAGTAGTGGGCTTAAGGTTGGTTGTTGAGTCTCCTGAAACCGTTGTAACCTTGTAAATATAATAGATTCATCTATCAAAGGTATTCTTGATTGAATATTGGATTTCTTTGTTTTCTTGTATGTCCATTTATTAATAATTTATATGATAGTTAGTTGAATTGAGGCTTCTGTGATCCATAATAGTTGAAAGAATAACTTCAACTTATATGATAGTTGTGATGAGTTTGATAATAAATAAAATTACAATGATAATTGTGATGATTTTGATAATAAATGTATTTATTACTGTGTTTTCATTTTTTTACTAGTGAGAAAAAATGATTTTGATAATAAATTTATTTAATGTTGTATTTTTTTTTTACTAGTTTGAAAAAATAATTATTCTTTTACTTCTAATTTTTAAAGCAGTCAAACTCTCACTATTTGCATTTAATTGATTACATTTTTTTAGTTTGATGAGTATGTCTAAATAGGTTGTAGGCTATATGGCAGTAAGATGACTTATATTGCATGGGCATATCATGGTTGCAGAAACACAACGTAGAGCAAATGGTGCAAAGGTAAATTCAATGCATGATATGAATTTTCAATCTATTCATTGCCTTTCAGTTATAAAATTAGGCTGGTAATTTTTCATAAACTATTAAATTTGATTCTTTATAAAGCTTTTGCTACTTTACAAATAAGGCATAGATGACGATTAAATTTTAATAATTATTTTTTGTTTTTTTGGCAGATGATAAGAAAGGACATGAATATACAAGCATGCTAGGATAGATGAACTATTAATTCATTATGAATTCATTATGTTATCGTGACCCAAAATAAATTGGCATTCATTTATTTTTCATCTTCATTATGTAATTACTCTAAAACCACTATAATAATAAAAAGTATTGTTTTGTTTGAAAGGGCTAAAAGCCCTTTCTCATTGCTCTTGAGGATGGACCATTGCTCTCAAGGATTTGTGTCCCTCTCTCCACCTTACTTTTCCATTTACTTTTATTTATTTATTTTAGAACTAGATAGTTTTAGTTTAATAGATTGTAAATTAAAAATATCAAATAATGCATCAATATAAATAATAATAACATGTAAATTGAAATTTTTAAATTTTAGATCAACTCGAAGTTATGTAAATGCATTTGATTTAATCAATATGATATTTTTGTAGGCATGGGTTTTTGTGATAATTGCACAATTTTTCGATGCTTGTTTAGCGGTTCAATTTGTATATGATCAAGTTGTATGTCTTTATTGTATGTACATTGATTGGTTGGTGTATGTTAGTTACAATTATTTTTGTATGCCTATTGAGTGATTGAATATCTGTATGATGAAGTTGTATATTTTTATTGCATACAATGATTGATGGGTTTTTCTATTACTTTGTTATGATGAATTTAAATGCAGAATTTAGTGTAATGATTATTGTTTGAATTTCATTTATTTGATTGTGTTTTACAATGAATGGGTGGCACGTTAATATGTATTTTGAAATGTGTGAGAATTTTCTTTGTTAATACTTGGTGCTTGGTATCTATATTATGTTTGTGCATTCAAATTTTTTCTATGTGTGTGATGACAAAAATTTGATATGTAATGTTCAATGTATTTGTGTGTCTTTACAATGCTTTTTCTGATGTGTACTTGTGACTGTGTATGAGAATGGTTGTTGTTTGGCTTTTTATTTACATAGTTGTGTATTTATAATGAATGTGGATGACATGTTTGATATGTACTTTGAATTTTGTGTGGCTTTTCTTTAGCATCTGGCTTGATTTAGTGTCTACATTAATTTTTTATGTTTGGATATTTACAATCTTCTATGTATGATGATAAAAATTTCATATGCAATATTTGTATGTATTTATAATTTTGCGTGTAGTACGAAGATTTGTTGGGATGTTTGTATGATTGTGTATTTGCAATGCTTTTGATGTTTGAATGTTTGTGCATTTGCAATGCTTGTTATGATTGTGTGTTTGTATTGCTTATTAGATTGTAAATTAAAAGTATCAAATAATGCATCAATATAAATAATTATAACATGTCAATAGAAAATCATAAATCTTAAATCAACTTGAAGTTATGTAAATGAATTTGATTTAATCAATATAATATTTTCCAACCATGGGGTTTTGTGATAATTGCACAATATTTGGATGCTTGTTTAGTGGTTTGATTTGTGTATGGTAATTGCAATTTTTTTTGTATGCATATTGAGTAATTGAATTTTTGTATGATAAAGTTGTATGTTTTTATTGTATGCATTGATTGATGTGTTTTTCTCTTACTTAGTCACGATGAAGTTAAATGCAGAATTTAGTGTAATGATTTTGGTTTGAGCTTCATGAGGGAGATATCGGTGATTTAAAATCAGAGTTCGGATGAGGGAGATATCTGTGATTTAAAATCAGCTCTTTTTCTAGAAAATTTCGTGACGACGAGAAAGTGGAAATAGATTGGTGTGCTAGCCAAGAACCTGTATGCACTTGAGGTACAATATGCATGCAAAGCTTTGAGGAGCAAGGCAAAGGCTAGATACTTGGTGGTTGAGAGGGAGAGTAAATTACCTCTCAACATGTAGAGCAAGAAGAAGTGTCAGACAATTGCGGAGGAGCCATGATTGGTGCAGTAGCTTCAGGAGGTTACGGAGTAGCCACAATAGGGGAAGCTTAGTGGAGATCGAGTAGAGACATCTACTCATGCAGAGAACTCAAGTAGGGGGGAACTTCGAGGCAGGTGGACAAAGGGATCACATGCAGTCATACCTCCAAGTAGGAGGTGGGGTGATGTGGAGTGATCGTCCCAAGGAGGAGGGGCAGGATCCTTGAGGTACCCAACCTCTTAGATGAGACCTTGCTACATGAGCCCCGATGTGGAGTAGCAGGAACTGACTGATTGGGTAGAGACAAATGCGGATGGAGCGGCAAAGAGAGCGATAGTGCAGGGAATCCTAGGACATCGTATAAATAGCAGGTTTCAGCAATGTGAGAGGCACAAGTGTTTTGCACAATGCTAGGTGGCACAAAGAGTTGTGAAATGGTGCGAGATGCATGGAGATGTTGCAGTAGTGTAGATATCAGAGAGGGAGCACTTGTCAGCAGCAGGTAGAGCTTCAGCATCAGAGTATGTTCCTAGCCCAAGAGAGTGGTCAGTTGGGAGTGTTTTTGTTCCAAGTGTTGTTGGAGCAAGTGGACCAAGTAGATGTGTTGCATGCGGAACATTCCAGAGTTACAGGATCAAGTTCGAGAGGAAGCCTTTCTTGTTGAGAGGGAGTGTTGAAAAATGTGCAACAAGAAATGTTAAATTTAGAATGTGCTAAAAATAGACCTGCTAAAAATAGCATGTCGAAAAATAGCAGTTTGGCCAGTAAGGTCATTGGCCACATTGGGTGAGAGGTGAAACTGCTAAAAATAGAAAGTTCTAAAAATAGCATTTCTGGGTCCCTTCCTACTTATAGCAATCCCTAGTCTATCTGTAGGAAGTAAAATTAATTTTGGTCTTAATAGCAATTGGAAATATTAATTAATTAATTCAGTCGAGTTAATTAGTTAAGAAAATTCGAATTTGAAGTATTTGTGAGCATGCACATGAGTTGTCCCGTTGATTAATGAATTTATCCTTAATTTCCTCCACTGGTTGAGGGAATAAGTATGAGTTCTATAATGAGAGAATCAGTTGACTTAGTTCTAACTAGTCAAGTCTAGTTAGATTATTTTAACAAGTTGTTAAAATAATAAAATATAGTTTGTTAATGCTTGCATGCATGTTAGAACTATTATTTTAGGTCACTAAGAATTCACTCATGGGTAACTGTTGCATGTCAGTTATGTCAGAGACCTAGTTGAGATCAAATGTGGGGCAGTGTACTATCAGATGCTTGGATATTTCTAGTAAGTATTCCTTGCATGGAGAAGGATCTATTATAGGAGATTGGAGGACTTGTGGCCTATATATTGAGGCCTAGGTAGTGCATGATTTTCATCTTCTGATTGAAGATCGTCAGAGTACAAAGAGAGCAGGATAGCTATTGAGTTGATTCTTTTTGTATTGTGAAGAGGATTCCACTTAATTGATAATACATGGTTGGGTTTTTAAGCGGGTGCTTTCCCCTGGATATATCTTGTGTTATGTATGTTTGATTTCTCCATATTAGTAATATGTGTTCTTATTGATGTTTCTCATGGTTCATTAAGCTTCCGATAAAATGTTTATAGAAGTAGATCAAGTTTTTTGCTTTAGTACATTGCATTACCGGGTTGATCTACAGGTGGGAAATTTCTACATGGTATTAGAGCTAGTTGATTTATAGAAAATGTTCTCCATGGTATCAGAGCTAGCTGATTTGTAGAAAAATTCTACAAAACTCTCCAAGAACTAATGGGGTATATGGAAATAGGTCTCCTGGTGGGTACAGGTAATAAAGAGAATGCAGCACCATCTAAGGAGTTCAATGCATCTGACAGAGGACAAGGACTTCGATATGAGGAGCAAAATAAGAAAGAAGGTTGGAAGCCTTTGCAATGTTGGACTTGTGGAGGAGAGCATCATAGGGGATATTTCCCACAACATCTGGGTGGTAGACCATGGATCTATAGTGCTCAGGAGGCACAGAAAGTGGGCGATGTTGGGAAGAGTATTCCTAAGATCTATGCAGCACTAGATAATAGACACATAGACCATTAAGCATCTATCATTGAGATGGATGGTAATAATTTTTATCAAGTTGTTTCTATTTTGATTGACCATGGATCTAATTATAGTTATGTTAATCCTGACCTGGTGGATAAGTGTGGTTTGAATAAAGAAGTGCATGCAAATTCTTGGTTAATGTAGTTGGCTATAGGTACAAAGAAGTGGGTTCATCATTGGGTAAGAGCTTGTGCATTTGATTTGAATAGTATGCGTACCTCAGCACATTTGAATGTATTACTGTTGTGATCATATAGTATGTTGTTTGGCAGGGATTGGTTGTACCTTCATAGAACCAAGGTGTATTGTTATGACAAATCCATTGAATGCTTGGATGACAATGGAGAATAAAGAGTCTTGTGAGGTAAGAAGAAAGCAACGGTAGTTAGAATGGTGATAGTTATGCAGGCCAAGCGTAGTCGTAGGAAAGGGTGTGTGTTATTTGCAGTGCACATTTCTAGTGATAAATGTAAGGAAGTTGAGGATGCAGATGTTTTGAGTAGGTACCCAGTTCTACATCAGTTTTAGGATGTATTTCCTGTAGATATTTCAAAGTTTCCACCTCACAGGGAAGTAGACATTTCTATTGACTTGGTGCCAAGGGCAACTCCGGCATCAAAGGCACCTTACAGGATGAGTACACCTGAGTTGGTAGAGTTGAAGCTATAGTTGAAGGAAATGTTGGACAAGGGATACATTAGGCAATGACTAAAAGTAGTTAAATCAAGTGACCATCAAGAACATGTATCTGTTACCGAGGATTAATGAATTGCTTAATTAGTTGAAGGGAGCGACAGTGTTCTTGAAGATTGATTTGAGAACCGAATATCATCGGATACGCATTAAAGAAGAGGACATCTACAAGACAACTTTCTGAACCAGGTATGGCCATTATGGGTTTGTTGTAGTTCCATTGGTTTAACTAATGCTCTAGCTACCTTTATGTTCTTGATGAATAGTGTGTTGTGTCCGTATTTGGACAAGTTTTTTATTGTGTTCTTTGATGATATATTGGTATATTATAAAAAATGAAGAAAATCATGTCAAGATTTTAGCAGCAATTTTGATATTATTGAGAGAGAATCATTTGTATGTTAAGCTCATCAAGTGCAGATTCTTTAAGACTGAGGTACACTACTTGGGACACGTGGTTTCTAAGGATGGCATAGCAGTGGACCCAGAAAAGGTAAGATCTATCATGGAGTGGGTAGTTCCCAGGAATGTGGATGAGGTGAGATCTTTCATGGGGCTAGCAAGTTATTACAGGAGGTTCATCAGGAACTTCTTGCAGATTTATTATCTTATCACAACATTGCAAAGGAAAGGTAAGAGGTTTGAATGGACAGAGGAGTGTGCGTCCATTTTTTAGCAACTCAAGCAGTTGTTGACACATGCATGAGTGTTAAATATTGCCAATGTGGACAAAGAGTTTGTAATATGTACATATGCTTGTAAGAGAGGAATTGATGGAGTCCTTATGCAGGATGGACAGGTGGTATGCTATGAGTCACGGAAACTAAAATAGCATGAGAAGAACTACCCGCTACATATCTTAAGTTGGCAGTGGTCATACATGCATTGAACATGTGTAGGAAATATCTTCTTGGTAGGAGGTTTGTATTGATGAGTGATCATAGTGGTTTGTGGTATCAATTTAACCAACCGAATTTGATTGCAGGTAGGCTCAGTCGCTGGCCACGATCAGTGAGTTCGATTTTGAGATCAGGTATATCAAAGATAAAGACAACAAGATCGAAAATGCTCTTAACAGGAGGATACATGTAAATCACATAGCAGGTATGAGCTCCTACGGGATGGATTTACAAGATAGGATCTTACAAGCAGGTCAATAGGATGTCAGGTATCTGGAGATTGTGCACAAGTTGCAGCAGAGTTCAGCTAGTGGTACAAGTACAGGTTTAGAGACATGATATATGTGCCAGATAGTAGTGAGCTCAAGAAGGCGAGATTGAGGGAGTTTCATGCGAAACCATATTTAGGTCACCCAAGATATCAGAAGATGCTAACAGCAGTGCCGAAATTATATTATTGGCCGAATTTGAAGTGATATGTAGCAGAGGTTTTGGCTAGGTGCTTGGATTTTCAGCAGATGAAGGTAGAGTGTAAGCATCCATGTGGGCTTCTATAGCTGATTCTGATTCCAGAGTGGAAATGGGAGGTCATTTCCATGGAATTTATAAGAGGTTTGCCGAGGACAGTGAGACAACGTGATTCCATCATGGTAGTGGTGGGCAGGTTGATAAAGGAAACACACTTCATTACAGTGAAGTCTACATTCTCAGCGAGTGATGTAACACACATCTTCATCAAGGACGTGGTCAGATTGCATGGAGTTCCGAATAATATTGTGTCAGACAGGGATGTGAAGTTCACTTCCAAGTTTTAGAAGGATTTATTTGCAGGTTTGGCTACAGAGTTAGCCTTCAGTACATCTTATCATCCACAGATAGATGGGCAGAAAAAGAGGGTCAACGGGATATTGGAGGACATGTTGAGGATGTATGTGATGCATCAAAAGTGGAAGTGGAAAGAGTACCTTCCACTGGCAGAGCGTGCTTACAACAATGGGTACTATGAGTCACTAAGGATGAGCCTGTTTGAGGCGTTGTGTGGGAATAATTTTAATACTCCCATCAGTTGGAGTGATCTGGTGAACAGGGTATTGATTAGACCAGACATGTTGGAATACATGGAGCGAGGAATGCAGGTAATCAAGAAGAATTTGAAATTAGCACGGGATAGACAGAAGAACTACGCAGATCAAAATAGGTTGTTCAAGGAGTTCCATGTTGGGAAATAGGTGTACTTGCGCATCAAACCAAAGAAGAGATCCTTGCAGATTGGATAATGTGAAAAGTTGGCAGCCCGGTTTTTTAGACCTTTCAGGAATATTGAGAGGATTGGGCCAGTAGCCTATCAACTTGCACTGCCTTCGATAATGAAATTCCATGATGTTTTCCATGTGTCATTGCTTAAGAAGTATGTTAAAGATGTTAATCATATGATTGACTGGTCTGTATTGCAGGTGGAGCCAGAAGGATAGTTCCAGTAGGAACGACAGTGTATATTGCAGAGAAAGGTGCTCATGCTCTGGAAATGAGCAATCAAGTACGTTAAAGTGCAATGGAAGCAATTTTGGCCCAATGAATCTACATGGGAGATGGTGGATCAGACGTGGGCTATGTACCCTTGCTTATTCATTGGTTGAGCGGATGTTTTGGTACATGTTTTGGTGATGTTTGGTATATGTACATATGTATACAGATGTAAATACCACCATGAGATATGTTATAAATATTCAATAAGCGGTATGGTTTTCATGTCATTATGATGTTCTACTTATTATGTTGTCATGTTGGTTTGCTTCTCAACAGGATGATAATTGTAAATACTGCAATGAGCTAATTTATAAAGCTCCATGGGTAGTATGTTTTTCTTATAGAAGCCTTGTTGGCTGTAGGTGTTCTTGAATACCGTGGATGGTGTTCCCCCAAGGGGGAGGGTTCTATAACAACCCTGGTGAAAATTCCATGTAATAAAAGTTAATAAAGGAAAAATAATAACCACAGTTGTTGGGATGTTTATTCCAAGCTGAATGTTGGGAAAAAGCATAGTGATGGGGATAACTGGTGATTTGTTAATGGCTAAGGAAATTCGAAAAGGAAATGACAAATTCTTTGGAAAGGAAAAATGGTATTTTGGCACATTTATTTATGAAAATAATGGAAAATGAAGAAAATAGAGGCCTCATTAATAAAAAGGCTTCCTAGGATCAGTTCTCAGACTTTTGTCAGTTCAATTTTGGATCTCTCTCTCTATTCTCTTTCTCTCATACTCTTGGACACATACAGTATTTTTGGAGCACTCTTGGAGGAGTGTGGCATACTTAGAGTTTTGGAGAAAGAAGGCAAAGGAAGAGAAGGAAAGTACAAGACGAAATTGAAATTAGCAACTACATCGGGTTTTGCTTGCAAGTACTGAGTTGCATGTATGTTTTCCTCACTAGTTTTGGCATGCATGGCATATGCATGTGGTTTATTGGTCATGATTTATCATTGGCATGGATGTTTGCCTATATTGACAGTGGAGTTTCCTAACCTTGCCATTTCTTGGATAGCCATAGTGTTGTGGGTTTATTTCTTTACTTTTCTAGTTGGTCCTCATGTTTCCTTTAGCTTGGGTTGAGTTACTAATTCCTAGAAGCGATGGTTAGATAAACACTCTAGAAGCCCAGTAACAGCTTGGGTTGAGTTACTAGTCCTGGAAGCCTTGGTTGGAAAAACACTCTGGAATCCCTTGGTGGGTTGAGTTACTAGTCCTAGAAGCCCTGGTTGGAAAAAGCGCTTTGGAAACCCTGTATTAGCTGTGGGTTGAGTTACTAGTCCTGGAGCCTTGGCATGAACAAATGCTCTAGAGCCCTGGGAGGCTTGGGTAGAGACCAATATGGCAATGGTTTCTGATGTTCGACCGTGAGGTGGAATCATTGTTGAATGGGTTGAAGTGGTGATCAGAACTTAAACCAGAATGCAAAAACTTACATATATAATCATAAACATAGAGATGTAGCATAAAAACACTTCATTTCATTAATAGAAAAATATTGAACTATGCTTACAAACAGAATGGAAATAAGATAGCTCGGGCGATGGTAGCTTATCTCTGAGAAGAGATGTGGCGGATACACACCTCTGAACTATGTTACAAGGATACCAAAAAGATATTTAATTGAAATTGTGATTTATTCATTGTTAGAAAGTGTTAATTCATGATTTAAAAACACCATTAAATACATAAGCATGAAGAATTGTTAAGAAATTTTGTAGCATATTAGAATATCAAACCATGAGAAGAAAAGTGATGCAAGAGATTATTAACGGAGTTTGGATATCTTCAAGCCTACATCTTCGGGCCCTGGTCTTGAATGGGGAGGCCTTTATATTAGAAATTCAAAGCCAAAAAATACATCAAAGCTACATCAACAAGATCCCTGGCTGGTCTAGTTGTGTTCTGCTCAACCTTAGAAATCCGACGCAACATACGGCTCAGAAAAAGATCTCTTACAACTCCTAGAATAAACCAACAAAGTTCTGCCTCAAAATCCCCAAAGCTACACTAAAACTCTTCTCTGTTGCACAACATTTCTCAACTCCTCTCTACGCTTCATGGCATTACATTACATGTATATATAGTGTTTATGACTAACCTTAATGGAAAACATAGCAATGTATTAAATCACATTTCTCATTGTTATAACCATATACAATATTGCAGAGAGAGGTGTTCATGCTCTGGAAATGAGCAATCAAGTAGGTTAAAGTGCAATGGAAGCAATTTTGGCCCAATGAATCTACATGGGAGATGGTGGATCAGACGTGGGTTGTGTACCCTTGCTTATTCATTGGTTGAGCGGATGTTTTGGTACATGTTTTGGTGATGTTTGGTATATGTACATATGTATACATATGTAAATACCACCACGAGATATGTTATAAATATTCAATAAGCGGTATGGTTTTCATGTCATTATGATGTTCTACTTATTATGTTGTCCTGTTGGTTTGCTTCTCAACAGGATGATCATTGTAAATACTGCAATGAACTAATTTATAAAGCTCCATGGGTAGTATGTTTTTCTTACAGAAGCCTTGTTGGCTGTAGGTGTTGTTGAATACCGAGGATGGTGTTCCCCCAAGGGGGAGGGTTCTATAACAACCCTGGTGAAAATTCCATGTAATAAAAGTTAATAAAGGAAAAATAATAACCACAGTTGTTGGGATGTTTATTCCAAGCTGAATGCTGGGAAAAAGCATAGTGATGGGGATAACTAGTGATTTGTTAATGGCTAAGGAAATTCGAAAAGGCAATGACAAATTCTTTGGAAAGGAAAAATGGTATTTTGGCACATTTATTTATGAAAATAATGGAAAATGAAGAAAATAGAGGCCTCATTAATAAAAAGGCTTCATAGGATCAGTTCTCAGACTTTTGTCAGTTCAATTTTGGAGCTCTCTCTCTATTCTCTTTCTCTCATACTCTTGGACACATACAATATTTTTGGAGCACTCTTGGAGGAGTGTGGCATACTTAGAGTTTTGGAGAAAGAAGGCAAAGGAAGAGAAGCAAAGTACAATACGAAATTGAAATTAGCAACTACATCGGGTTTTGCTTGCAAGTAATGAGTTGCATGTATGTTTTCCTCACTAGTTTTGGCATGCATGCCATATGCATGTGGTTTATTTGTCATGATTTATCATTGGCATGGCGGTTTGCCAAGATTGACAGTGGAGTTTCCTAACCTTGCCATTTCCTG
>APFE031034923.1:38836-79356 GCA_000404065.3 Pinus taeda | reverse complement strand
ATTATTTTTAATCTAAGTGCAGAAGAGCTTAAATGTCTGATAGAAAAATTGTAGAAGGATAAATCAGGGGAATGTAAAAATATTATTCAATATAATTTTTTTCATTAATAATATATTTAAGAATGACCATAATCAATAAGAACCCGCTGCCGCACAGGATCGGAGCTCTGGCCTGCGTGCGCCCTTCTGAGACTGCATTCTCTCTCCGACTTCGCAACCGCCTGGGCCTTGGCCTCCTGCCATGGCCCCTTCGGATTCTCCTCTAAAGGGAATCAACCCTCAAAGAGCCTTCTCAGAACTGGTGAAATCCCTCCCTCTGCAATGCCCCAGACCTTCACTCTCAAGATTTGTTAAGAAATTGGATGTACTCTAGGGAGTTCAGTTACCCCCAGCCCTGCCTCGCATGGCAGCATTGTCTCATGCTAAAAAATGTCTCATAGGTAAATCTACAGGTCTTTGGCCCTCTCCGAGAACAATTCAAAGATGGGTCGAAAGAAACTAGTCTGACAAAATTCAAGGGAAAATATCCATTAGGTTTTGTGGGAAAGGGTATTACACATTCCATTTTGAATCCAAAGAGGATAAGGATCTAATCTTCAGGAATGGGCCCTATTTCATGGACTCCAGCGGCCTCTACCTCAACAAATGGACCCCATACTTTGACCCTGAACTGGATGTCGCTAGCGTTGTTCCGGTTTGGATCCGTCTCCCTCATCTCCCTCTTCACTGCTGGGGAGATGAGTCTGTTCGAGCCATTGGTAACGTTGTTGGAAAATATATTGACCGTAGCAAACCAAAGGACAACATGCAGGCCTGTGCAAGGATCTGTGTCGAAGTGAACCTTGGAAAAGGGCTTCCCGAAGCAATAAAACTGAAAGTGGACGAATGGAGCCATGTACAGCAGCTGGACTACGAGCAGATACCATTTAAATGTAAGGTATGTCACAGATACGGATACTTTTCCAATAGATGTTATAAACTTGTTGATGCAGAGACTGGCAAACATGAAGGCCATTGGGAAACAGTCAAAAAGAAGAAGTTTGCCCCTCCTTCCAAGCCTCCCTTGGAATCTGATCCTCCTGCTCCCTTTGCATCGCGTCCCTCTTCTTCCTCCCCCTCTTCATCTTCCCTCCCCCCTCCTGATCCACCCCTCCCCTCCTCTTCTAATCCCTTTCTAGTCCTTTCTTCCCTTGAACCTCTGATGACCCCTCCTTGCCCCCCTTGGTCTTATCCGAGCCCTCTGATCCTCACCCCTCCCAGATCATCTCATCGCAGGTCTCCCTTGAGCCCTCTCTCTCTAGGATAACCAGAAGCTCTTCTAAAGATCATGGAACTTCCAGTGACACTTATAAAAGACCTAGGCCTAGCAAAAAATCAGCCAAGCAGCACAGGGATGAGAATGCTCAAAAAGACATAGCTATGGGAACGCAAACTCCAATAGAATCTTTCATTTTGGGGCATCAAGATAAAGAGACAAGCCACAAAGATCAAGAGAGGCAAGCACCTCTCTGCACGCCAAATACCCAATGATGAAAATCCTGTCTTAGAACAGGAGGGGTTTAGGGAACCCCTCCAAAGTCGCAGCCCTCAGATATTTAATCCATAATGAAAAGCCAAATATTTTATTGATTCAGGAGACAAAACAAGACCGGCAAGAAATGAGAAGAATAATAGATCAGCATAAACAATACAAAGGATGCACCAGTGACACAAGAGGAGCTTCTAGAGGAATCACCACCATCTAGGATCACAGTAAATGGAACTGCACTTCAACAATTCTTCACCAGCATTGGATCAGAACTGCTCTGGATAGCAAAATAGACAATCATATTGTTATCATCTATAATGTTTACGCCCCCAACCATTACAGAGAAAAAGAAATTTGCTGGGATGACCTTAAGGCTGGCATCGATGGGGAGTTAAACTTAAATATCATAGTAGCAAGTGACTTCAATCTTGTCTTACACGCCAACAAAAAGCGGGGAGGATGTTTCACTCCAGATCCTTTTAGAGGCCGATTGGAGGCTATCAGTCAAGAATATGAATTAGTGGATGTTGCTCCTAAAAACTGCAGGTACACTTGGAGTAACCGCAGGCTTGGCATTGGAAATATAATGGAAAGGCTCGACAGGTTTCTAATCAATATTTCGTTCCTTTCTTCCTTCTCTATAGGTTATGCTAGTGTCCTAACCACTTCAGCCTCTGATCACTACCCTATAACCCTCACTCTAGAAATTCAATGCCCCCTTAGTCCTATACCATTTAAATACAGTCTCGTCTGGAATTGGGTTCCAGCAGTCAGAGATATTGTTCAGGGGACTTGGAACCAGCATGTAGAAGGATCACCAGGTTTCATTTGGGAAACTAAACTCAGAAGAACCAAACAGGTGATTAAGGAATGGGAAAAAGCGAACTACAAGGAACCTAAGGAGACCAAAAAGTAAATCAAGAACGAATTGGAGAGCGTCCAACAAAGAATAGAAGAACATGGCCTTTCCCAGCAAAATAAGGAGCAAGAAAATGCTCTCTATTCACAGCTAAGTCACATAAACAGGGAGGAAGAATCCAAATGGCGTTTAAATTCTAGGCAACTCTGGCTCCAAGGAGGCGATAAAAATACATCCTTTTTTCACAAACATGCTACTACTAGAAAGCTCAAGAACAGCGTAATCTCAATCTTGGATAATGAAGGAAATCTACACAACACCCAAGACGCCATCAGAAAGGCTGCACCTGAGCATTACAGAGATCTTTTAACTGAAACTAAAGGAGAAGAGGATTACGCTGATTTGCTTCAACACTTACCTAAAGGAATCACTAAGGAGATGAAAGACAGCCTGAATAAGGAAATTGAAGAGGAAGAAATCAGAAGAGCGATTTGGAATCTGAATCCTGACAAGGCTCCTGGGCCTGATGGATTCCCCATTTCTTTCTACAGGGCGTTCTGGGGTTTAACCAAAAAGGATCTGATCAAGATGATCAGATGGATCCAGAGAAAGGGTAAAATAGGTGGCTACACCAATGCCACCATTCTTGCCCTCATCCCTAAAGAAAATCGGCCCACTTCCTTCTCCCGATTTAGACCCATTTCCCTCTGCAATTCCTCCTATAAAATTCTGTCCAAAATTTTAGCATCTCGCCTTAAACCCCTCCTCCCCTCTTTGATCTCTGAAAACCAAGGAGGTTTCTTGCCCAACAGGCAAATCATTGATTCCATTCTTCTAGTGCAAGAAGCCATTCTTTCGAGCCTCTCCAGGAAAGAGAAAGCGTTTGTCCTCAAACTTGACCTGGCCAACGCCTTTGATATTAGGCATTCCTTCCTTATAGTTTTTCTACAAAATATGGGGTTTGAGTCACCCTTCATCAGTCTTATTACTGCTTGCATCTCTGGACCCTGGATTTCCCCCCTAATAAATGGCAGACTTGGTGAAGCCTTTCAATCCTCCCAGGGCCTCAGGCAGGGTTGCCCCCTTTATCCCAATCTCTTTATCCTTATGGTGAATCCTTCAGTCAAGCTCTGGATTACAACAGAAGAGTGGATCTCATCACTGGAATCAAATTTGGGAACGGAGCCAAGAACATCAATCACTCACAGTTTGTCGATGATACCTTGTTAATTGGAGGAGCCTCCACTACAATAGCAAGGAGGTTCAAGAAACTTCTTGATCAATCTATGGGGTATTCTGGAGGCTTGTTCAATCAGCTAAAAAGTTGTATATATGGATGGAATACTTCAAATCAGGTCATTCACAATATCGCAAATATCTTTGGAGTCTCCTGCAATTTGGATTGGACCCATTTCTCTTACCTGGGCATGCCAGTGAGCCTAGGTCCTCTGAAGGCTGGAACTTGGGACAGTATCATTGACAAGGTGAAGTGGAAGGTGCAGCAATGGGGATCATTGTGGCCCAACCCAGCAGGTTGTATTATCCTCCTTAAATCAGGTATTTATTCTCTTCCCCTCTATCGTTTCTCTCTATACCGAGCCCCTGCAACCTTTCATCACAAAATGGAAGCTATTCTCCACCATTTTCTATGGCAAGGAGGGAAGAACGATAAAAGGAAGTTTAATTTAGTCAACTGGAAACATGTCATTCAAACTCAGGACAGAGGAGGTCTCGGCTTTAGGTCTCCCAAGTTTTTAAATCTAGCCTTTGGTGGAAAGATTGCTTGGAGGCTCATTACTGGTCCCTCTTCGTGGTGGAAAAGGAATCTGGAAACCAAATACTTGAACTCCCCCAGACAGAAGTTACTCAACTCTGATATTCCTAATAGAGACTCTTCAAAAATCTGGCGATTATGCAAAAAAGCTATTCCATTTATGACTCAGAACATATCCAAAGTACCCATGGGAGGAGCTAGTATTAATATTGGGGCTGATAATATCCTGGGACAACAACCAATAAACAGGCACGAAGAAACCATCCATATTCTAATTTTTTTCAACAACAGGGGTATCCATTATCGGGACCAAATCCCTAACTAGGATCCACAATCTCATATCTGGCTAGGGTGGTCCTTTCCTGTTATCCCCGGTGATCTTAACTCTAGTCTATGCTCTCTGCAGTCTCTCCTTCATAGTAAAGCTCCTATCAAGAAGAATGAGATGGATGGTTTTCATTGGGACCCAACCGGATCAAATTACATAGTCCAAGCAGGCCACCAGTACCTCTGCAACAGCACCTTCCCCATGACCTTATGGAATCATTGGAAATTGGTTTGGAAGTCAGAGGCTCTCCCAAAAATTAAATTTTTTATATGGGTCCTGCTGAAAGGGAAAATCTTAACAGCAGAGAATTTGCAAAAGAGGGGTATCAACGGTCCATCTCCCTGCCCCAACTACTGCAATGCTGAAGAAACTATGCATCATCTTTTTGTTGATTGTCCTTTTGCTGTTGATTGTTGGAAAAAATTGTCTCTCACTGATAACCTACCTTGGAATTCTTAGCATTCTATAATGGAAGTGATCCACATCTGGAAAAAAAGCTGCCCCTGGAAAAATAAAAGGAGCAATCTAGTGAAGAGAGTATGGAACACTCTCCCCTATACCATGCTATGGCGTATTTGGCTCGCAAGAAACTGGAAAATCTTCAAGAACAAGAGCTCAGCTACAAGAATCATTTGCAGTAAGGCCAAAAATCTTTCCTTGGAAACTATTTCTGTCAAAACACAAAGTAGCATAGATGTGGCAATGTATAGTGTGGAAGAAAGAAGTTTCATTAGTTACATTCTAGACAAAAATAACAACGCTCAGAAAGGCAACATGGTGAACGATCAGCGCAATCAGGGAACTCACTCTTGGAAAATCAGGCTCAAAGAGGAGGAGTTTGTAAACTGGATACAAAAATGCAACATCTTTTATCTCTTCTTCGACGGGGCATCTAAGTCAAACCCAGGAACCAACGGAGCAGGGGGTTTGATTCTTAATGGTAATGGGGAATGCATTCTATACTACGAATTGTTGGAAATAATACTGAGAGGGAGGGGTGAATCACTATTATCAAATCAGTAAAACTTTTTATATTCCATACTTAGATACATATACGCTACTTCAGTTAAGTGAACCCGCGTGTATACGCAACTGTGTCTAAAGCAACGAGCATATATCCAGATTATTTATGAATCGGATAATCCATTACATGTTAATCTTTAGTTAATGCATCATAACTTCATTGACCATATGAACAGCAAACAGAAGCAGTAAAACAGAATAGATCATCACACACAAGAAGCACACATGAACACCATGATATAAGGTGGAAACCCAATGTGGGTGAAAACCACCTGCTGCAATTTGTTTCTATCTTCCTTTAGAAGAAACTTCTTTTACAATGTACTGGTGCAGTCCTTTACCAGTACGCAGGATGCAACTTGCAGAGAGCTACAACCCTCTCTCGTTCTCCAGCTTCTTCTGGAAGGGAGCTACAACCCCCATAGTTCTTGTACTAGCTAAGATACTAGTACGTAGGCCCCGGCCAGGTACCACGTTTCATAAATTTTCAGACTGGATACACTGAAGCACAACTCTATAATCTGAAGGCCACGTTTCATTCAATTTTCATACTGGACCCATCAATATCATTGAAGCACACAATCAATCAACACTAGCATTATCAATCTTTGAATCACCCAATACTGAATCACTGAACCCTGTCAACAAAAAGCAGTCACCATAACAAAGAGCAGGACCCTGAACTCTGCAACACTTATTCAGAACCAACTCTATCATCAAAGTCATGCATTAAAGTGCATACACTACTTGAACAAACCAAACCCACATATATACGCGCTTTTACCAATGCCAACCCGCATACAGATCTATAAATATTTAATCATGACTTGTACTGATTTCAGACTTATGTTATGCCCAGTTCATAACATTACATGCGTCAGTATACAGATCTATAATAATCATAATCAACTATAAAGAGATAGTTCATTTCAAACCATTTGATCTCGATTTCTCCTTAGATCTTTTTCTCCATCAACTTGTGAGATCCCTCCTTAGCTTAGATCAAGCAACCCATAACCTGCATACTGGATCTCATCCTTCATCAGATATTCAAGCCTTTCTCCATCCCCTTTCCTAATGATCTTCTTCTCTTTTATAGTCTTAGGCCTTACTTAATACCATGGTCCAAAACCATAACAAACCAATACCATGAACCCAAAACTAGGGATCAACACATCTGACGAGATACTACGGTCCAAAATCATAGGTTCAAATACCAAGGACTAACTACCATGGACCAAAAGTAATTTCTCTAACATATACGCACTTTTCCTTGCATTAAAGTGCGTGTATACGCATACGCGCCTTTCTAACGACTAACCCGTATGTATACGCGGCTCGGTCACGATGAACCTGCGTATATATAATTTCTCTTCAATCTTGTAGACTGATCATCAATTCCTTGCTACTGACCTCCTGCACTATGATTTGTCATCTGTGTGATTTGCCATCAAGGACAACACTTGTCTCATAATGCCAACAATCTCCCCCTTTGGACTTGATGGCAAAGCTAACTTGTCCTGCATCCCATGCATTCAGACGCATCTGATATCTCTTCTGAAGATTCGTCTAGTTATAACTAAGTGAGATGTTCTTCTATGAGTGGGTTGCCATCAAGTACAACACATGTCTCATAATGCCAACAATCTCCCCCTTTGGACTTGATGGCAACAACACCAAATCACTCTCCCCCTTTGACATCAAGGGCAAAGGGCGGACTAAGATATCCTCTTTCCTTGATAAACATTCCGCTGTCCATACTCCCCTTGAGTACCTACTGAAATTTCTGAATAAGCTCCCCCTTTGTATATGCCAAGATGTACCAATCTGTCCATGCTCCCCCTTAGTACATGATGAGTCTCTGCACTGCTGAAGTGTGTTGTTCATGCTCCCCCTGATTGTAGGCAAGATCTGCACAAAGATGTTCTACAAGAAGAACATGACTCTATCATAAATGACCTTCCTATCACCAAAAACTCAATAGATACATCCATCACCCAACCAAGTGGGGATCATCCACCCAACCAAGTGGGAATACATTATAAATTTACATATGATTACCAAATACATTACATCTTCATCCCAGGCATAGTGGGGAAACCAATATAGGCCGTTACATGACCTTGACACCATAGAGGAAATATCACAAAGAAGAGATACATGACATGAAGACGAAATATCTAGAACACGACTTATGAAAGTCACCAACAACTGATAGCAGCAGCAACTGTCAATCACTGTTCATATCAGCAACCAAGACTTCCTATTTTTCTCCCCGATCTGCCTAAAATCAAAACAACTTGTGTACATAAACTAAGAGCTTCTAAGGTAATGCCAACAATGCATTATTAGAAGTTTATCTGCTCCCCCTGAAGCTATGCCAGTTGGTCTCTGTCAGACTCATCTCAGACTCTTCTCTCCTTGAGTCTGGCCCACTGATTTCATTCAAACCAACATATACGCGATTGTATCCACAGAAACACGCGTATATATGCGGATATTCCTCATAAAACTCACGTATAACTATTTCCAGATCAGCAACCTGCAGATGTCCTGTACCAAGGTATGTCTGTATATAGAAATCAAATCATCCTTTTGAATAATATCATAAATCATTCACATTATTCCATATTTGAAAAACACCATAGTCATCATCATCAAGATCTGCATGACCATCCATGTAACATTACACGGGAATATCCCTCATTTGATAATCATCAATCAACATATTTGAGAATCAACCTATCATCATATAGGTAGGAATTCATCAATCTCCATGTATTCAGCACTATGTATCTAGAGCTCAAGATCAAGGCTTCTTTATATCATCAACATCAACAATCCTCATCCACATGATCACCAAGAACTATAGAAATCCTGCATCATAATTGTATTATATGATCTTCACGCATATGACGACAGTAGCATATGAGAGACTCATCATCAAGTAATGATATTTTGTATTCAAGCTTTGTACTTCTCCTTATCCTTATGAAGATCACCATGTAAGCATCATATATGCACCATCAATCCACAAATATGATCTGAGCATCAACTATGTAACCCTAAGAATCATATGTGATTTTATCATGGACAACTCATAACCACATCATAGCAAGATACATTATTTAGCCATATAAGCATCATCATCAAGGACTATTAACCATAATGCCAACAATGCATTGTTAAAAGCATATGCTCCCCCTCAACCTATGCCATCGGTTTACTGTTAGATCTGATCATGCATATATCAGCAAAAAGCATCAAGACATCCTCATCATCAAGTTAGTATCAAAACACTTCTAAAACATTTTACAAGTATCACGACATTTCCACACATCCTCAGTAGACTGTAACTATTGACCGATAGAGAAAATAATGGACTGAAACATATCAAATCCTTTTTTTGAGCCTATCCCCACTGCTTTTCCTCAGACTGACATATACGCGACTTTGCAGTGTATAACTCGCGTATATACGCGACTTCTCTTTATGAAACTTGTGTATGAGATTCAAGACACTAAAGTTGTACACTTTCAGTGCCCCTTGAGTTAGTTATGTCTATGTTGTGCTGCATCTGAGTACTTTGTGCGGTGCTACATCTTTCTAACTGAACTTCCTTCTTCTTCCATATCTTCAAGTGTGATGATGATTTCTCCTTTTGGTGTGATATCCGTAATTTGTTCCTGAAATCCTTTGCTATATGTCCGAGCTTGTTACATGCATAACATCTTACATGTTTCATATTCCTCCTGTAGCAATTAGCAGCCTTGTGACCAAACATATTGCAAGAAAAACAATATCCATTAAAGTACCTGGAATGTGATGATCTTTCTGTGTGATGATCTTGAACCATTCTTTTTCTGCATCTAGCTGCAACATGTCCAAGATTATGACATTTATAACATTCAATATTATTCATCAGAGTAAATGGCCGACTATTACTTCCATAGTTAGGAGTAAAATATTTTCTTTGAATAATCTCTTTTCTTGATTGTCGCTAGGGTTGATCTCTCATTTTCTTGTTGATCATTTTAGATTTCTCTTTAGAGTTCCTTTGTTCTCCTTGTGAGCTAGATTCACCTTCAATAGATTCATGAAAACCAAGACCAGTTTTGATAGCAGGAGATCTTTGACTACTAAGAATGTCATCCAAGATTTTAGTGCTATCTTGAAATCGTAAGAGCTTATCCTTTTCTTCTAATTTATCCTTTAGAATATTTACATCAACTTGATGTTGCTCTTCCTTTTCAAGATACTGCTTCTTCACGTTCTCTTCAACATTTCTTTCTTCTTCCGACTGACGTCTTAGATTGAGAATCTCCTTTTCTTGTTCTTCATTCAACACCTGCAGCATTTGAGGAACTCTGGAGGCACATTCCAGCTGTGCTTTTAAACTAATAACTTCTTTTTCTTGTTTTTCAATAGCTTGGAGTAGATCTTTATTCTGCTTCTTTGCTTCTTCAAGTTCTTCCTTTAGTGAGAGGGTCGTAGCTTCAAGACTTTCATAATCACTGGATCTATCTCTGAGTTTCTTGATTGTTGTGTTCTTTTTATTGACTTCATTTCTTAGAGATGTTACTTCATCATGCAACTTTTGATATTTGTCCTTGAATAACATCCTTACCTTGCTTTCTTCCTCTTGTTGAGCCTTTAGTCTGGTAGCAACTTCTTTGATGGCACCATCCTTTATGTTCAATAGATCTTCTTGATCTCTAATTTTGTCTGTCATCCTTTTAAATTCTGCCTCTATTTGATATCCTTCTTGTTCACCCATAAAAGCAACTTCAGTTGTTTCACTATCACATACATCCTCTCTACGTGGATAGATAGTTGGAACATCAGAGGATAACAGATTCATACCTGATAGTTCATCTTCATTCTGAAATGATTCTGAATCTGATTCTGAAAAGCTTCTTACACCTAATCCCTAATCGATTCTCCCACTATCATAGTTCTTTTGAGATGTCTTCTTCTTCTTTGGTGCTTTCTTCTTAAGCTTCTTTCCCATTGTTCAACGGATCTCCTTCAAGCGATCAAGATTCTACCAAAGGACCTGCTTTGATACCAATTGTTGGAAATAATACTGAGAGGGGGGGTGAATCAGTATTATCAAATCAGTAAAACTTTTCTATTCCATACTTAGATACATATACGCTACTTCAGTTAAGTGAACCCGCGTGTATACGCAACTGTGTCTAAAGCAACGGGCGTATATCCAGATTATTTATGAATCAGATAATCCATTACATGTTGATCTTTAGTTAATGCATCAGAACTTCATTGACCATATGAACAGTAAACAGAAGCAGTGAAACAGAACAGATCATCACACACAAGCAGCACACATGAACACCATGATATAAGGTGGAAACCCAATGTGGGTGAAAACCACCTGCTACAATTTGTTTCTATCTTCCTTTAATAAGAAACTTCTTTTACAATTTACTGGTGCAGTCCTTTACCAGTATGCAGGTTGCAACCTGCAGAGACTCTCGTTCTCCAGCGTCTTCTAGAAGGGAGCTACAACCCCCATGGTTCTTGTACTAGCTAAGATACTAGTATGTAGGCGCCAGCCAGGTACCACGTTTCATAAATTTTCAGACTGGATACACTGAAGCACAACTCTATAATCGGAAGGCCACGTTTCATCCAATTTTCATACTAGACCCATCAATATCATTGAAACACACAATCAATCAACACTAGCATTATCAATCTTTGAATCACCCAATACTGAATCACTGAACCCTGTCAACAAAAAGCAATCACCAGAACACAGAGCAGAACCCTGAACTCTGCAACACTTATTCAGAACCAACTATATCATCAAAATCATGCATTAAAGTGCATACGCTACTTGGACAAACCAAACCTGCGTACATACGCGCTTTTACCAATGCCAACCCGCGTACAGATCTGTAAATATTTAATCATGACTTGTACTGATTTCAGACTTAAGTTATGCCCAGTTCATAACATTACATGCGTCAGTATACAGATCTATAATAAGCATAATCAACTATAAAGAGATAGTTCATTTAAAAACATTTGATCCCGATTTATCCTTAGATCTTGTTCTCCATCAACTTGTGAGATCCCTCCTTAGCTTAGATCAAGCAACCCATAACCTGCATACTGGATCTCATCCTTCATCAGATATTCAAGCCTTTCTCCATCCCCTTGCCTAATGATCTTCTTCTCTTTTATAGTCTTAGGCCTTACTTAATACCATGGTCCAAAACCATAACAAACCAATACCATGAACCCAAAACTAGGGATCAACACATCTGACGAGATACTACGGTCCAAAAACATAGGTTCAAATACCAAGGACTAACTACCATGGACCAAAAGTAAGTTCTCCAACATATACGCACTTTTCCTTGCATGAAAGTGTGTGTGTACGCATACGCGCCTTTCTAACGACTAACCCGCGTGTATATGCAGCTCGGTCACAATGAACCTGCGTATATATAATTTCTCTTCATTCTTGTAGACTGATCATAAATTCCTTATTGCTGACCTCCTGCACTATGATTTGTCATCTGTGTGATTTTCCATCAAGGAAAACACTTGCCTCATAATGCCAATAATCTCCCCCTTTGGACTTGATGGCAAAGCTAACTTGTCCTGCATCCCATGCATTCAGAAGCATCTGATATCTCTTCTGAAGATTCATCTAGTTATAACTAAGTGAGATGTTCTTCTATGAGTGGGTTGCCATCGAGTACAACACATGTATCATAATGCCGACACGAATGGGGTCTAGGAAATATGTCGAACAATAGGGCAGAAGCGTTAGCCCTTTATCAAGGACTAACTCAGCAAAGCAGATTGGGAATAAGAACTGCAAGGATCTTCATAGATTCTTCGGTTGTCATTAACCTTATGGTTCATCAGAAAGAGTCGCCCAATTTTCTCCTTCAGCAGGTCATTCGGAGAAGTCAACTGTTACACCAGACAATGGATAACCTGCAGTATTATCATATTTTTCGTACTCTCAACAAGCAAGCTGACAGACATGCCAACAGGGCTTGCGAAAGGATAGTAGGTAGCTTACGTTGTAACGCCGAGGATATCCAACAGCCCTTGTCATGAACCGAATCAATCCATCCTGCATCAAATCAAATAGTTCTGACAGAAAGGAGTGGACTCAGAAATTCCAGATCCACGGCAAGATCACTATCTGCATATGGGCTTGGCACAGATATTATCTCTTTAAAATTCAGCACACTCTCAGTAATCTCGTCACTTTCTATCCTTTCACACTTGATTATCAGGCTTCTCTAGACAGGCATCTGACCATCCCGAGCCTCTCTCTGGATTCCCACTCATTCCCCATGACTGATCCTCTTCTGTCCCGCCTCTCTTTATATTTCTCCTCCCTCTTCCTTTTACCTGCGCCCCTCTTCCCATTAGCTTCTCTATGTTGCCCCTCTCGGCATATTATTCCTGCCTCTGTATTGCGTTGGAACCCTGATGCCCGCACTGTTGTTTTTGTCTGAAACCTCAGGAAGTCTCTTTTCGCCTTTCTCCGCCTTCTTAACCCTTCCCTCCTAGCCTCTTCAATGGCCCGCATTGAGGATTTATTGCACTGCTCGGACCTTCAAGCTGAACTGGAAGAAATCAGAGCCCAGCAGAATATATTAGACAATCAACAGAGGATTTCAGAAGCAAAACTCGACAACCAGAACCGCATCAAACAACAAGTATCAAGCAGAAATTGATTTGTTCCTGCACAGGGTCTCTTCTCTTCATGAGCAATTCAATATTCTCTCTAACAGGTGTAGTCATGCGGAAGAGTCCATAGCAATTCTAAAATACATGATGGACAAGCACAACAACACAGCCCCAAGCTCTTCAAGCGCCAAGCAAATAGATGGGGAGGAAAAGCCGGAGGAATCCACAGCAAGGCATATTAGTCACATTAACATAGATTAGATATGTTCTGCAAATGTCAGTTTTTGTTGCTTCAATATGTAAGAGTCTATTTTAGTTAAGAATTTCTCAAATACAGAACAAGCAGGATCAAGGAGAAAATTATGTTTTGTAACTCCACCGATCCCTGCCTGTCCTCTACACTTAATATACCTCAGGAGTCCAAACTCCCCTCTTTTTTTCAGATATTAATATAAGCAACCGACTTTGTGAAAAAAAAAAAAAATATATATATATATATATATATATATATATATATATATATATAAGAATATTAGATTAAAATGTTTCAAACAATCTATTATTCAATATCATATAGTTTAATGTTCCACAAGGAGCAACTACGAAGGAAAAGATCAATGTCGTTTTAAGAAAAGAAAAATTATAGAACATATAAATGACAATGATTTGGTCCTTTAGCTCATCTGGAGTGGTGTTGGAGGTTAATGAAGAGGCGGGTGCGGAGAGGGGGTGACACGGGATTTTACAAAACTATGTGGGATCTAGTGGAACGAACGTGTATGCATACTTTCCACTTACAATACAAAAATCAATCGAGTGATTCTAAGAACCAAATTATGTCTAAACTACGAGAAGCATTTATGTAGCAATGGTCAATGAGACATGTTAGACTTGCAATAGCAAAAACATACAACAACAACAAAAAGAATCATTCAAAAGGTAATATTCCTAATTAAAATAATTTTCTAGAATTATATGTATATATTACTACAAACCATTCATTTATTAATATCAATTTTGTTATATTTAGTGTTCATATATCAACATAAAAATATCCTATTACTTTTTTTAGGAAGATTATAAAAATCTCAAATAATCAATGAGCTCATGCCAGTAGGAATGTCCAAAAAAATATACAAGGAGATGGTCAAAGAAATGGACATAATTACATCACAATAGGCGTCATCTCAACAATAACGTGCTTCAAATGTATGTAATCATGATTGACTTTGTACAGATAAAAAAATAATTTAGCATTAAATATTAATTTCCAAGTATTTTCTTGCAAAAAAAAATGAAACACATTCAACACAAAATAGTACGATAAGGAAAAAAATGGTTGATTTCAAAGTTTGTGAGTAATTATTAATATTTCCTTATAGCAACTCAAGGTTTCATTTTTTATATTTTAAGTTGTTTTACAGCAACCATGTTTGAATGTCTTCAAATAGGTGCTACATACAAAGAAGAGCCATTGAAAGAATTGATTGAGATTGGGTTAAATATGGGTTGTGAGTATATGTTGCATATCAAAAATTAATTGTGGAATTTGTAAGTATTTATGTTGTTTTACTTCTCTGAGTTTATAATAAATATAACTAAAAAATCATTTATATTAAATCTATGATTTATAATGGGGTTTAAAATATGCAAGAAACAAAGTATGGAACTACGCAAACAAAAGACTTGTTGCAACAAGGCATGGGACTTGGTTTTGAAACCATGTGCACATTTTATGAGTCACTTCTTGCTATGGTACATTGTTATTCGATTTACATTGATGTATATTATTTATTTCAATTTTCATTATTTTCACCAATGTAGATACACTCATTTATGTTTGCAGATGGAACAAGATCAAGAGGTGAAAACAATCGGTGGAATCAACAAAACATTCATCCAAATAACCCAAGTCATGGAAGTAGCTCGAGCACAGACCGCAGTTCCAACAAAGAATGATGATCTCTTTGTATATCAACGCAACCTGTTGTATTTTTTGAAATAATTATCTGTGAAAATCATATATTTTGTTTAATGCAATGGACATAATGTCTTAATTGAAAGACAAGAAGTTACTAACAACAATCCCATTTTGTATGACAAAGAGACTCTTATTTATATATAATGAAATACATTTTAGTTTATTCCATTGTGTATCCAATGTCATTGTGAAACGTTACACCACTTATTAAATATTATAATAAAAAGATGTAAAATCTGATAATATAACAAATTAATCCAAACACTATACACAAATGCACTAATCAAATTTTAATTTATATGAATATTGTTATAAGATGTATGTTGATTTTTCGATGAATAACAGATTTTAAAAATAACAATAATTGCATTGTCATGAGACGTTTCCAAAAAAAAATATCATACAAAAAATAGTGCCCATAACATAAAAATGCACCAATGCATTATGTTATATAAAAGCATTGTGACAACATATTTTTGCATGACCGGTGTGGATGCAAGGGCATCATGAATTTTCTTGACCTAAAGGTCAAAAATTTTAATAGAAGAGTTGGTTCCTCAAAGATAGGATTGTTAGGCCAGAATTTGTTTTAGTTTGCCATGTAATTCTCTAAATTAAACAAGTTGTTGTAATCGCTGTAGTTTAGGTATATTTTCCTAAAATCGGTTCTTTGCTCCTATTTTCAAGGAGAGGAACCAAGTGCATGTAATTTTGTATGTTTTTTATTTAAAAAAAAGGAGTGTGTGGTGTGGTGTGCATCGAAGCAACCTTTTTCTTATGAGAGCTTTGTCTTTACCTTTCTGCAATTCTCCTATTTATTTTCCTCGCAATATTAAGAACATGTGTTTCCTTTCGATTTGTTGAATTCGAGACCTTCAATCACCAAGGTCACGTCGAAGTGTTGCCGAAGGCGAAGAAGGGAGAGGAGTTGCGCGAAGAAGTGCCTTGGAGGCATCTCAAAACAGAGAAGGAAATACCAAGGGCTCCAAGAAACCAGAGGGACAAACCACCAAAGTTGAGACTAAGTCCACTGGACCAACACTTTGTCGATTTAACTTTCTTTTGGAAAGTTTTTCAGTTGTTGGGGTCAGGACATGTCATCCCAGAGATAATAACCCGGAATAATTGATTTGAACCCTAGATCTAAGTGACCAGGAAAAGGAGTGTCGGGTTGACTAAGCATCAGGTGGACGTGGTGAGTGGGGATATTCGAAAGTCAAATGCCGGAAGGACTAATTAGGAACCCCAAGTCTAAGAGAACAATAGTGAGAGATTGGGACACGTCATCCTAGCGGTAAGAACCAAAGGAAGACTGTCAGAGGTCTTCACATCACAGTCAAGCAGTGGCCTGGAGGTTGATAAAACTTGGAGGATCCTATATGCTGCACCAAAGGTTATCATCGAGATGCAACAAAGCGGGTGGAGCCCACTTGGACGATGCCTAATCGGTAGTATAAGTGAGAGCACCCAAGGCTACACACTAGGATCTAACCGTCAGGACACGTTGACAATTAATTTTAAAGGAACTTTCACTGTTTTTTGTTGGGATTTTACTCCTGAATCATACACGCGTAGTGTATGAGTGTTAGATATTAGCGCTTAGCTTCGAGGGCTATGTTTTGAAGATTTTTTTTACTCTGGGTGCTATAAAATATATCTTGAACCAAGAGGTTTCAGGTTAAGCGCCTATTGTTTAAGTGAACCAATTTCTAAGGGGTCAAATTTAGCAAATCTAAGGACAAATTTGCATTGGGTAGTATAAGAGCAGACCCTGTTTCTGTTCCATAACAAAGGAGAAATCATGCCGCTTAGAGTTGACAGAGGTGCTAGAAGAGGTGTAAGAGGAGAAAGAGGGAAAAGACCTATTAACAAAAGAGAAGTGTTGACAGTGATGCAACAGTTGGAAGCAAGAATGGTAGTGATGGATACTGTTCAACACAGAGATCCTGATGTTGGAGATGAGAGTGCTGAGGAGGAAGAAGAAGTAGAATAATCGGCAGAGACCAAGGTTCTAAATGCATTTTTGGGTTCGGCCATGAAACCAAAACCAGATTTATCCTCCTACACAGGAAGTATGAATCCAAAGGAATTGATCGATTGGATCACAGAGATGGACAAATTATTTGATTATGAGGAAATAGATGAAGAAAAGAAGGTTAAGTTTGTAGTGACCCAATTGAAGGGACATGTAGCTCTCTGGTGGGATGGCATACAAATAGAGAGGAGGAGAAAGAACAAGCAGAAGATTAAAAGTTGGGACAAAATGGTAACAAAACTCAGAGGGAAGTTTTTGCCAAAAGATTACCAACTGACCTTGTTCAGAAGTATGCAGGACCTCATATAGAGAGGCTTGACAATTAGAGAATACACAGAGGAGTTCTACAAAGTAAACATCAGAGTTGGATATGTGGAAGAATCTACAAAGAAGACTGCAAGGTATATCAATGAGATCATATTGGAAATTCAAGATGAAATAACTGTAATGGCTCCAAGGACAGTAGAAGAGGCTTACTAGATGGCATTGAAAACATAGGAGAAACTTGCAAGAAAACAAGCTAGCAGAGGTAAAAGTGTTGCTAGAGGCAAAGGACATCAACAGAGTAAAGGGAGATCTACGCATCTAAGGATGGGGCTAGTAGTTCCAGCCCATAGCAATAGCAAGGTGATTGTAGAGGTCGAAGATCCTTTTCCAAAGGAAGGGGAAGAGGCAGGAGAGAGGTTCGATGCTACAGGTGTGGAAAACTCAAGCGTATGGCATATGAATGTTCAGTGAATAGAGAATTTGGCCAAAGGAATGTTGTTGCAACTCCAGTGGAAGAAGCAAAGGCAGGGGTATAGGAAGCAGAAAATTTGCCAGAGACAAGAGAAGCTCTAATGATGAAGAAGGTGATGATCAAACAAGAGAAGGAAGTTGTGGAGCCAGCTCAAACGAAAAATTTGTTCAGGATTGTTTGCAATATCCAACGTAAGTGCTGCAAGGTTTTGATTGATAGTGGGAGCACAGATAATCTAATGTCTACAAAAGTTGTAGAGAAGTTGAAATTGAGGGAGCAGAAACACCCAACACCATACAAGGTGTCTTGGTTGTAGAAAGGACATCGATTTTGGTTAATGAATAGTTTGAGGTTGAGCTACATATTTGCAATTACAAAGACGATATCTTATGTGATGTGATGCCCATGGATGTGTGTCTCATTTTGCTTGGGAGACCATGGCAGTTTGATAGGAGTGTAGCGCATGATGGTAAGAGGAATATTTATAATTTCCATAAGGATGCCATCAATCATACCTTGTTTCCATTACAGGAGGAAGGGACTACTAGGAGCAGCAATTCAAGAGCACTATTGACGAGTGGCAAGGAATTTTTATAGCAGTTGGAACCAGAAGAGGTAAACCTTATTATTGTTTGTAAGCCCAAAGTAACTCTTACTACTAGTACTATTTATGATTTGCCTGTAGAAATTCTACTAAGTGAATTGCCACCAGTGAGGAGTATTAGTCACCACATTAACTTGATACCAATAGCCAGATTCCCAATAACGCTACTTACCACATGACACCCAAGGAGAATGAGGAGATGAGAGAGGAGGTATAAGAGTTGTTAGATAAAACATTGATCAAGGAGAGTCTCAGTCCATGTGTAGTACCCACAATACTAACTCCTAAGAAGGATGGTGAATGGTGCATGTGCACAAATTCCAGAGCCTTGAACAAAATTACCATCGGGTATCATTTTCCCCTGCCATGTATTGATGATTTATTAAATTTCTTACCATCAAGTATCATTTTTCCCTGCCATGTATTGATGATTTATTGGATTGCTTACCATCAAGTATCGTTTTCCCTTGCCATGTATTGATGATTTATTGGATTGCTTGAGTGGTGCATGTTGGTTTTCTAACATTGATCTATAGAGCATATACCATCAGATAAGAACTCAAGAGGGAGATGAGAGGAAGATTGCATTCAAGACTAATGAAGGTTTGTATGAATGGATGGTCGTGCCATTTGGCCTATCCAATGCACCCAATACATTCATGAGGTTGATGAATGAAGTATTAAAAGAGTTCATAGGTTATTTTTTTATTGTATACCTGGATGATATTTTAGTGTACAGTGAGTCTAAGGTAGAGCGTCTCAGGCATTTGAAGTAGGTATTGGAGAAGTTGCAGCAAGAAAAGTTGTTTGTGAACTTGAAGAAATGTTACTTTTGAAGTTAGAGTTTAGTGTATTTGGGATTTTTGATCTCTAAAGAAGGACTGAAGATGGATCTAGGGAAAGTGAAAGCTATCCTTGAATGGCCCTCTCCTAGAAAAAAATTTGAAGTCAGGAGTTTCGATGGTTTGGCTAGTTTTTACAGGAAATTTATTTGAAATTTTAGTAGAATGAGTGCTCCAATTGTAGAGACAATAAAGAGGAGTCAACAGCTATTTAAGTGGACTGATGAAGCTGAAAATGGGTTTCATGTATTGAAGAAAAAGATTATAGAGCAACTAGTGCTTGCTCTTCTAGATTTTAATAAACCCTTTCAAATCAAAATTGATGCTAGTAATGATGCAGTTGGAGCAGTGCTCAGCGAAGAGGACAGACCCAAAGCCTATTTCAATGAGAAGTTGAATGAGGTCAGGAGGAAATATATAGCTTATGATAAGGAGTTTTATGCAATGGTCCAATCTCTGAAGAAATGGGGACATTATTTGTTATCTAAAGAATTTACTTTATGTACTGACAATCATACTCTTTAGTATATTATGCAAGAGCCAAAACTAAACTAGAAACATATTAAATGGGTTGAATATTTGCAGATTTTTACATGTCTTAAAGCACATTAGTGGTCAATCTAACAATATTGCAGATGCTTTGAACAAGAGACAACTTTTGTTGCGAGAAGTCAAATCCAAGTGTTGGGATTTGAGTTCATAAAGGAGTTGTATGAAAGAGACGCAGATTTCAAGGAAGCCTTTGAAGTTTGTAAAAATCAAACTTTACAAGACAGAAGTCCATGGCTATTGTATGCTTCAAGATGGACTACTCTATAAAAAAAATCAATTGTGCATTTCAAATCATTCTATGAGGGAGAACTTGATCAAGGAAAAAATAGTGGAGGCCTTGGAGGAAATTTTGGGCAAGACAAGGCATATGACCTATCAAGGACACATTATTATTGGCCAAAGTTGATATCCAATGTGAAGAAGTGTAGAAATTGTCAGTATGCCAAAGGAAGGAGCCAGAACACAAGATTGTATACCCCATTGCCAATTCCAGAAAGGCCTTGGGATTCAGTGAGTACGGATTTTGTTTTGGGACTGCCTAAAACTCAGAAAGGTAATAATTTTGTTTTTGTGGTAGTAGATAAGTTCTCAAAGATGGCTCATTTTATCCCTTGTGATAAGACTAATGATGTTAGTCACATTGCTAATATGTTCTTTAAGGAAGTAGTAAGATTGCATGGGATTCCTAGGAGTATAATTTCAGATAGAGATATTAAATTTTTGGGACACTTCTAGAGGAAATTATGGAAGAAATTTGTAATAGAATTGTAGTTCAGCTCAGCTCATCACCCACGGACTGATGGACAAACTGAAGTTGTGAATAGAAGCCTTGGAAACATATTGCACAACCTAATTGGACACTATCCTAAACAATGGGATAATATTTTGGCACAAGATGAATATGCTTACAGTGACACTCCTATCAGAACTACAGGAAAAATCCCTTTCCAAATTGTCTATAGAATGAATCCAAGGGTACATGAGCTTAGAAATTTGGGAAGAACAAAACAAAGGAGTGGAGCAAGGGAATATTTTGCTACGACGATACAAGAAATCCATAACCAGGTCAAACAAAAGTCGTTGCACAACACCTCAAAGTATAAAAGCATAGCAGATTTGAAGAGGAGAGAGCATAACTTTGACGTTGGGGACCTAGTACTTGCACACTTAAGGAAAGATTTCCTAAGGGTGAGTACAATAAACTGAAACTTAAAGAGATAGGACCATGCAAAATTTTAAGGAATTTTTATGCCAATACTTATGAATTAGAATTGCCACATGGAGTGGGAATTTCTCCAATTTTTAAAGTAACAGACTTATATAAATATGAACTAGAAGTAAAACAACTAGCCGGTGAAAATCAAGATATTCGATGGGAGAAGCAATTTCCCACAATCAAACCATTTCAACCTAAGAAGATTATGGATAAAAGATTGATTAGAAAGATCGAGGATAAGGAGTATTATGAATACTTGGTTAAATGGGAGAACCTGCCAATATCAAAAGCAACTCGAATGATTGTCACTCTTACAAAAAAGTGGAAAAACCATTGAAGAGCTCATGGACAAGAGCCCGTGAAATATTTGTTCCTCGGGAGCATGATGCTGGGGCATCATGAATTTTCTTGACCTAGAGGTCAAAAATTTTACTAGAGGAATTGGTTCCTCAAAGATCATATTGTTAGGCCATAATTTATTTTAGTTTGCCATGTAATTTTCTAAATTAAACAAGTAGTTGTAATGGGTGTAGTTTAGCTAGATTTTCCTAAAATCATTCAATGTCCGATCCTATTTTCAAGGAGAGGAACCAAATGCATGTAATTTTATGTTTTTTATTTAAAAAAAACAGAAAAGTGTGTATGGTGTGGTGTGCACCGAAGCAACCTTTTTCTTACGAGAGCTCTGTCTTTACCTTTCTGCAATTCTCCTATTTATTTTCCTCACAATATAAAGAACTTATGTTTCCTTTCAGTTTGTTGAATTCGCCACCTTTAGCCACCAAGGTCACATGGGAGTGTTGTAGAAGGCAAAGAAGGGAGAGTTGTTGCACAAATAAGTGCCTTAGAGGCATCGCAAAGCCAAAAAGGAAAGCCCAAGGGCTCCAAGAAACCAGAGGAAGGAACCACCAAAGTCGAGACTAAGTCCACTGGACCAGCATTAATGTAAAGTCGATTGATTGTTTCAATGACAAATTCACTAAGTTAAAATGTTCATCCAAAAGTTGATTGATTGTTTCAATGACAAATTTACAAATTTGTGATATATACAATATGGCAAAATTATTTTATACTCATTGATATTTTGAAAAGGAGAATGAAAGACACCAAAAAAGGGCAATTAAGACACTTGTATGGAAATTTGATATTAAAATTTTACAAGTAATGAAGACAAAATGTGAAAGTAAAAATTTTATAAATATCCTACAGTATCCCAAAATAAACGGAGCATGTAAATATTGTAAAAGAGAACCCCACATATACAACTTCCACACCAGCTTCCCTCATGCCTAGTAATAACCAAGAGAGGAAAGGATGAGTGCACAAAGATTGGATTCTCATGGCAATTGCTACCCATTACAATGACATGATATACATGGAATCAAAATATGTTGAAAATAAAAGAAATTGCAATAAGTAGTTATTTCCATTTCAGATTCCCTACTCAAGTCAAAAAAAAATATCATAATATCATATATCTAAAAATTGTCTTAACACAATTACTTTGATGTTTTTACTTCTACTACCATCTCTCTAGAATCACATAGCATAGACGAGAATACAATTTAAGGATATTGGATAAAAATGCAAACACGTGACAAGAAGAAAAAAATGGCATGATATTGTTTCCAATTTTGTAGTCGCTCACATTTCGAGTGATGTATTTAGATGAGTATTTTATGTAGAACTATGTAAAAATATTGTTTAAATTTTGAAAATTTTAAGTGAAAGTAAAGCTAAAGCTAAGGTGTGAGATAGTTATTAACGTTACAATTAAACACCATGAAATACCTTCACATTATGTTTTCTATATCTATTTCTCACACAAATTTACTACAATGAAATTGAATTACATTTTATACACAAATAAAATAAATAATACTTAACATAACATAAAAATAATATTTTATAGAATAAAAATAAAACATTTAATACAATTTAAATATATTTACAATTTCTTTTCATTTTCGACAATTTATAACAATGAATTTAAATTGCATTTTATACATAAATTTTTTACAACAATGAATTTAAATCGCATTTTTACATAAATTAATAAATAAAATTTATATGGAAAGAAAAACAATAAATCCTTAAACACAACAATCATTAAATTGCATTTTATAGATTACAAAAATAAAAATAAATATAACTTATAAAGAAATAAAAACATTTAAGTCCTTAAACACAACAATCTCTTTCCTAAAATGGAATGCTAGCCATGAAAGATTCCTCATAATATTCATTTTATGAGTTCACATGTGAATGTGAAATCAAATTTCACTTCTACCCAAAAATAAAATTAACTATAACAAATTGGAATGCTAACCATAAAAGATATTATCAAATAAAAATTTCCCGAAAATCATATTTATTTCCCAGCATTTTAATGGTGGTATACAATGTTTCATAAAAACTCATCTCTTTCACAGATTTCATTTTATTTGTTCACATATAAAAGTTTAATCATATTTTATAATTCTTTCCTCATAAAATTCATTTTATGTGTTCATTGTCTAATCAGATTTCACTTCTACCCAAAAATAAAATTATTTATAACAAAGTGAAATGCTACCAATAAAATATATTACCAAATAAAAAATTCCCAAAAATCATATTTCTTTCCAACATTTTAATGGTGGTATACAATGTTCCATAAAAACTAATCTCTTTCACAACATTCATTTTATTTTTCGCATGTAAATGTTTAATCATGTGGTATAAAAAAATTCATAAAGACTAATCTCTTTCACGAACATTCATTTTATTTGTTCACATATAATGTTTAATCATATTTCACTTTTATGCATGATTATTTTTTTTGCTTAAGCAAGAGACAGTCCTTCTATTTACATAGGTAAAAAAATATTTTACACATGTTACAACAAATGCTCAACAAATGCCCAGAGGCACAAACTCCTACAAAGGGGAGTGAAAATACCCTAAGTGCCTGAAAAAAACCTCAAAAAATCAAATCGAGACAAGGTCTAGATTGCCCAAAACCGACCGAAGAGCTATCTTCTAACAATCTGACGGTCAAGATTCAACCCGCGCAGGGGCGCAGTTCTCAAAAAAACATAAAGTTGCCTGATCAACGTTGACCGTTGATCTTCTCCTTCTAATCCAATGACTATAGTCCATATCGTGTGGCTTAAAAAGCCCGTTGAATATTGCACGATGAAGGCGGTTTGCTTTTTCGGTCCTCCACCATGTGTTGCTTCCTGAGTGAAATCGCTGGCTTTTCCTTAATACCATATTTGGTTTGGAAGGCACCTGATGAAGGTGGTAAACCATTAGTGGTTTTATCCTTTTGACCCCACCAACCTGCACACCAAAAGGTGACCATTGATCTTCCCTATCCAGATCTGACGGCCACAGACCAAATCAGCTGACACAACTATTCGTGAAAAACCCTAAAGTTGCACGATCAACGTTGGTCCTTGATCCTTTCTTTCTGATCCAACGGCTAGATTTCATATCGCGCAGCTTAAAAATCCCGCTGAATACCTCGCGATGAAGGCGGTTTGCTTTTTCGATCCTCTGCCACATGTTGCTTTCTAACTGGAATCGTTGACTTTTCATTAAAACCGTCTTTGGTCTGGAAGGCACCTAATGAAGGTGGTAAACCATAAGTGGTTTTATCCTTTCGGCCCCACCAACTTGCACACCAAAAGGTGGCCAATGATCTTCCCTCTCCAGATCTGACGGCCATAGACCAAATTGGAGCACAAAATTGCTCACAAGATACCCTGTGATGAAGGCGGTAATCATTGTCCATTCATCTCCACACATCTCCTGTTGAATGGCATCGCTTGTCTTCCGGGAAAAATTCTCCCGGGACAGAGGTTGCCCGAGGCAGGTGGTATGTCTCGGCCTGTTTTTAACCCCAGTAATCTCTTCCTTTAACGCCTTTTTCTTCCATGGAAGAATTCCTCCTGTGAACAGATATCCACGTCTATTTCTGGAAGCTCCCTTAGAAAACTGATAATGCATCTCCACTGATGGGCCATCTGAAGTGAACTTATCCATCGTTTTCATAAAGTAAAATTCTTTCTCTTGATTTTTCCTAATAATGTTGTCTGTCGCTGAGGGCCCGGGATGAGCATTCCTCCTTCAACCTATCATCCATTACCTCCTCCCACTAGCAGCACAAGTCGATACGCTTGTTTCTAACCCCCTCATTGGCAAGTCAGTCTACAACTTTGTTGGCTTCCCTGTGGACATGCACCAACCTAAGAGTTCTCAGCATTCTTAAGTGCACTTGGATTCTTTGGTAGACTTGTAGAAGCCATCAATGTCCTGAGATTTTCTCTGGTGCAGCACCAGCATTTATCCTCTTCACTGAGTTAATGACTAATTCTGAGTCAGCGTCAATGATGACATTGTGAATGTTGTACTTGAGCAGTATTTCCAGGCATAATTCCATCACCATGAGCTCAACCATATTGTTGGTAGTTTTTCCTAAATAACTGTGGAAGATGATTTGTATGTTTCCTTCCTCATCCCTCATGACCCCTGCATATCTAGCATCTCTCGGATTCCCTTTTGATGCCCCATCAATGTTAAATTTTAAAAAGCCATGTGAAGGGGGTTGCCATGAAGCCTTTTCTGCTGAGGTATTCTTGTTGATTTGCATAGAACCTTGAGGGGGATGAACCCTGAGCTCTAACTTCTTCAGTATTCTGGCCTCTCTTTGTCTGGTGGGTTTGCCAATGGCTAAATGACCCAGGATGTGAACAGTCTCTTTGAGTTGTTTAAGGATTAGCTTAAGGATGTTGCTCACCAGACTCGCTTTATCCTTGAAAATCCTGTTGTTGTACTCCTTCCAAACATTCCAGATTATGAATCCTGGGACCAACATCCAGGCGGAGTTAATGATCTCATTATCCGAAAACAAAATCCGCCATTTTTTCAAAGTAGCAATGATGTCATTTACATTTTTGTCTGTCTGCTTGAAGACTTCTCCCACCCAATTCCAAAGTATTGTATTGAAAGTGCATCTATTCAGGAGATGATTTGTAGTTTCTTCCTATGGTCTACATAAGTGACATCTTGAGGGGCCAACAAAGCCTCTTTTTCTTAGGTTATCCCATGTCAGAATCTTGCCCTATTGAACCAGCCACTTGAACAGTTTGACTTTCATCCAATGAGGATTATCCCAGAGTTCTTTCCACATCTTATCAATGTTTGGAAGGTTAAGCCCTGAATCTATCCTTTTGGCCTCCTTAAGGTTGAAGAGACATGCCTTGTTCTTTCCCCATCTTAGTTGATCGTCCAAGGTTGAGGTCAAGATCTGAATTTTGTCTAAAAGACATTTAAGGGCTATAGCTTGAGTGTGCAACATGCCCATTCCACTGTAGTCTGGAAGTTTCCATGTTCTCCATTTCTCATTGTTCCTTGATTGGTCCCAATAGTCACGTACCCACCTTAATCCTTTATTGATGGTATCGGTGTAAATGTCTGCTAATTCTTCACTTCGAAGATTATCCTCCTGCTACCAATTATCCTCCCAGAACCAGACCAGATTTCCATTTCTTATCTCCCAAAAACTGTGATTTTGGACTAGGGCCCTGTTCTCCCATGCCCTATTCCATATTGCAGAACCTTTAACTTGTCCTGCCACTCTGATGAGGTTCTTCTCCTGCCACCCTCTTGCATATTTTTGCTTCCATAGTTTTGCCCAGGGGGCTTGTATTTCCTTTAGCCATCTCCACCATATTTTGGCTCCAAGAACTCTGTTAAAAATTCCTAGGTCATGAAGACCCAAACCACCATGGGACTTAGGTTTGCATACTCTGTCCCATGCCACAAGGGCCCATTTCTTCTTTTCTTCACCTTTCCCTTAGATAAAGTCTCTCTAGATATTTCTTATATTAGTAATTAGACCAGTTGGTGCCAGAATGGCTGAAAGCATATAGATAGGGATACTTTGGAGGATAGCCTTAGTTAGAATCAGTCTCCCTGCTAGATTCAGTGCTCATTTTTCCATTTGCTAATCTTATCTTTTAGCTTATTAAGAACAGGTTCCCATATATCCTTGTGTAGCGTTTGTGGTGAGGGGAACTCCCAAGAACTTCGCAGGCAGTGACCCCCTTTGAAAGCCCAAAATTATAGAAAAATTTCTTTGTATTGAAATATCTGTATTGAAAAAGAAAATATTTGATTTAGTAAGACTTACCTCTGTGCCTGTTTCCCTAGCAAACTCACTCAAAATCTACTTGAATGCTTTGGCTTCCTTGACAGTGGGTGTGCCTTGAAGCATAGTATTATCCACATATCGTTGATGTGTCACAGTATCCCAACCTTGAGTGAGTCTCAGACCCTGAATTCTCCCTTCCTCATTAGCATCTTTGATTGCTTTCCTTAACCCTTCCATCATTAGAATGAAAAGGAAAGGAGAAATAGGATCGCCTTGCCTGAGACCTCTAGAAGGCTTGAAGGTTTCAGAGGGAGAGGCATTGAGAAGAATTGAACAACTGGTGGTGGTGACTAGTGCCATAACCCATTTAATCCAATTGTAATCAAAGCCATAGGCTTTTAATATTGCTCTTATGTATGACCAGCTAAGTTTGTCATAGGCCTTTGCTATGTCCAGCTGAATTATCATTCCTGTCTGTTTATTCGTGTTGAGTGAATGAACCATTTCATGTGTTTGAATTATGTTATCTAGAATTTGTCTCCCTTCCACATAGCTCATTTGCTCCTCTGACACTAAGGATGGGAGGAGTGGTTTGAGAAGGTTGGCAATTACTTTGGATATTATTTTGTATACCACATTGCATAGTGTTATAGGTTTAAATCTGTCTGGAGAGGTGGCCTTTTCCTGTTTTGGGATTAAGGCTATGAAAGATTCATTGAGCGCCTTTAAGACTGTCTTAAAATGTCGAGAGTATTCCACTACCTCCAGGATATCCAATTTAACTATCCTCCAACAAGCTTTGAAAAAGTCCACATTGAAGCTATTCAGGCCTGGTGCTTTCCCAATGTGCATCTCTTTAACAACTTCCTCAATTTCTTCCTCTGTAACTGGTCTGTTGAGATTGTAATTATCCTCTCTAGTAACCAATTTAGGAATGTACTGAGCAAATTTTTCCGTAAACTGGGTTCTGTCTTCCGAGGTTTCCTCATCAATTTTCTGAAAATGCTAGACTAGAACCTGCTCCATCTCTTCATGAGTGTTTCTTTCTATTCCATGTTGATATTTAAGTTTCACAATTCTATTGTTGTTTCTGTGAGCTATGGTGGATCTGTGAAAGAATTTGGTGTTTCTCTCCCCTTCTTTAATCCATTATACTCTGGATTTCTGTCTCCAGAATATTTCCTATTGAAGACATATGTTATCCCATTCCTGTTGGGGTGACTCTGCCATCTCTTTCCTTTCATTTGTATAGCCTTCTGTGATAAGAATATGGTTTATTTCCTTTAGTTTCTTTTCCACGTCTCCTTTAGCTTTGAAGATATTACCAAATTCATTTTTATTCCACTCTTCGAGTCTGCCTTTAATGTGTTTGATCTTGCAATGTAGAAGGAACATCTTTGTACCTTGAAGGTGAATCTCTTCCTTCCATCATTTTTTAATGTTTGTGAGGAAATTTGAGTGTATGAGCCAAGCATTCTCAAATCTGAAGGGGGAGTTCCTTGGTTTACAAAAAAAAAAAGCTTCC
The DNA here is from genome assembly GCA_000404065.3 of Pinus taeda. NCBI lineage: Eukaryota > Viridiplantae > Streptophyta > Pinopsida > Pinales > Pinaceae > Pinus > Pinus taeda. The sequence continues at coordinate 50,528 of APFE031034923.1, read as the reverse complement.
AATTGAATAGGCCAGTGATCTGAACCTCCAAAAGGCAGTATGTGCACAGTAATGTTGTTTCCCATGAGAAGAAGTTCCTCTGAAACAATGAATCTATCCAATTTTGAAGCTACTTGGGTATGGCCCCCTCTTTTGTTATTCCAAGTGTAGATTCCATTGCTTGTTTCCATATCAACCAATTTCGTATTGGTGATGAAGTTCTGGAAGGCAACTGAATCTCTACCAAGTGTTCTAGTTCCTCCTTTCTTCTCCATAAGTGATTTTGTCATGTTAAAATCCCCTCCAAGAATCCAGGGTAGAGCTGGGTATCTCTTCTTCAAATCCTCCAGTGTTGTGAGGAGTCGAAGTTTGTCCTCCATTCGCTGCGGACCATAGACATTGGTGATCATGTAACATTGTCTATCACCCACTGGTTGGAAAATCAGAGAAAGGTGATGTCTAGATGCCTCTGCATCAATCACACCATATTTTTGTGGATCCCATAGAGTGAGAATGTCACCAGCAGATTTATTTACCTTAACTTCAAGGTATTCATATCTATTTAACCATTTGCTATGTTTCTCACGGATCTTCTCCACTGAGCATTTTGTTTCCTGGATGAATACTATGTCAGGTTTTTCCTCTCTGACCTTGTTACCTAAGTTCCTTTGTTTTCTTATGCTCCCTAGTCCCCTAATGTTCCAAGTTATGATTTTCATTGAGGTGGGGTTTTAAAGGCATAACTAGAAAGATGTTTCATCCTTCCTAAGTCAATCATGAGTTTGCCACATTCCAGCAGTAGTTCTTTCTGTCTTTTTCTTCCCCTCCTTTTACCTGGATTTTTTGTCAATTTTCTTGTTATTAATCCTATTGAGGAAGCTCCTTTATTTTCCTGGTTATCATGTCCTCTTTTGATTCCTGCAGCTGTTTGATGTGACTTGTTAAGGAATATCTATTGTACCTTGTCCACATCCTCCTTAGGATGGAGTTCATTCCCAGGTTTCCTCCTTGTTCTAGGAACTTTTCCAGCTCTATGTTTTGTTGGAAATACTGAGAGGGGGTGAACCAGTATTTCTTATAAGAATTTTTTTTAATTGTTCTAATGATAGCCAAAACATATATAGATATGTATATGTATACACAGAACACAGAAATCAACAACTGGAATTAATGCTTTTATTAACACTCAAGACAGTGCAATGAAATAAATACAATATAAGTATAAATTTGATTGTGAATAGTTGCCAAGCTCCAACTTGGACTTCAGTGAGGCTCCAACCTCCAGAGCACCAACTCTGTTTTACAGTGGTTCTGCACTTAGGATCACCTACCCCTAATGACTTTAGTCTTGTTCAGTTCTGAGGCTCCAACCCATCCTTGGTATAAATTGGTATGCTGCTACACTCTATTTAGCTGAGGTTCACTCATTCCTACTTTCCTGCTTCTGCTGCTTCTGCTGCCTTACACTCTGGTTCTTCACCACAACAACCACCCCAACAGTTCTCTATTTTTACTGTTTTATACATTCCCATGCCTTTGTCCATTCGTTTCTGCTTACACCACCTCTTAGGCTTCCTCCTCGGTTGCTGCGGCTTCCTTTGTTCTGTGCAAGTTCACTGACATTCTGAGGACACGTAGATTCATTTGAGAGCTCCAAAACTCCACGGAGAACACATCTTATTGGTTACGACTGTAACAGCACTCCTTTAACAATCACTGTGGGCATGCACAGAGTTCTAATTCATTTAATGTATTTCCACGTCCAATTGCAATCAATATCACCATGAATCACCCCATTTACCTAAAATTTATCCTATTCATGTATCGGGTCCATGATTAAATCGCAATTGGTGATTCGTGACTCTTGGGGGTCCTTTATATATCGGACCCATGACTCCCCCGATGGCCAACGGCTGATCCTCCACTGCTCCGATGGATCGGATGCGATATGGTATTAAGCAGCAGTTGATAACCCCTTCGGGTCCGTGTGTAATCGCAATCTCAGTTTATAGCGCCATCCCTTTATAACTCTTAATGGATCACTTCCGACATGGTGGACGCGATATAGCATTGAGTCAAACTGTAATGTAGCGGTGGGTCTGCATACATTCATCGCAATCGTGGGTTGGCCTTGGCGGAGGTCCGATGCAATATCGTTATTGGCGATTGCAAGTAGCATAGGGTCAGGGCTTGACGTTAACAAAAACCACTACATTTTTTGCGATGCGATATTAGGTTTCGGCCCTGACATGACTCACCGCTCCCGTGTAATAAATTTCAAGTCTGGTTTCCGCCTCTGATAGGTAACGTTATATATATATATGTGAGTTTTGGCCTCCGATAATGTATTGTCGGGGATGCATAGTTTTCCCACCAATAGTGTTAAGGCCGCTCCTGATAGTGTTTAAAAGCATGCATATATATATTGTTCCATTGTTTTTACTTTGTTTGTATATAGATATATATATCTATATATATACATATTGCTCCGCTTATGAACCTTACTCTTGGCATATGCGATATGTGATAGCTCTACTCCTCCGATAGAGTATTCATTTGGAATTGTTGCTCCGATAGTTGTTACCTGCATGCATATAAGCTCTCTGATGACTTATTTGCATGCCTCCATTGGCTCTGTCTGCTCTTTGAATATTTCCATATTGACATCAATGACAATTTGTGTCCAACAATCTCCCCCTTTGTTATTTATGGCAATATTCTTCTGCTCTCTCTCCCCCTTTGACATCAATGGCAAAGGAATGCATACGGACTCCCCCTGTCAACCTGCTCCCCCCGTCCTGTTACATCCTTATGAATGAAGTTAAGTGATGATAAAGAAATAACTCCCATCTTTTGACGCAAATGTTCGAATGCTTCTCAAGGAAGACGTTTTGTGAAAATATCAGCTATCTACTCCTTAGTACTAATATATTTCAGGATGATGTTTCGTTCAGCTACTTGCTCACGGAGAAAATGATACTTGATTGGTATGTGTTTGGTTCTTGAGTGCATCACTGGATTTTTGCTGAGACTGATAGCACTTGTGTTGTCACAATAGATGGTAATTGGTTGATCTGTACATATGTCGAGATCTTTTAGAGCTTCCTTCATCCATAGTATCTGAGAACAACAGTCTGCTGCAGCAATATACTCAGCTTCGGCTGTGGATAATGATATGGATGATTGTTTTTTGCTGAGCCAGGATACCAAACAATCTCCTAGGAAGAATGCATTTCCACTACTACTTTTCCGATCATTTATACTTCCAGCCCAATCAATGTCGGTGTATGCAATTACAGTCAGTGTTGAGTTATTTGGGTACCAAAGACCGAAATCAGGAGTTCCCTTCAGATATCTAAGAATTCCTTTTACATCTAATAAATGGGATTGTTTGGGAGCAAATTGAAATCTTGCCACCATTCCTTTTGCTTGCATTATGTCTGGTCGTGTAGTTGATAAGTATAGAAGGGCTCCAATCATTGACACGTAATGAGTTGCATCTACTAGAGGGGAGTCATCATCTTTGCTCAGTTTGTAGTTTGTGGTCATAGGTGTGCTCATGGGTGCACAGTCCTCCATTCCATATTTTTTGAGTATGTCTTTTAGATATTTGGTTTGAGATATACACAATCCTACTCTGGTTTGAGATACTTGAAGTCCAAGGAAGTGGGACAGCTCTCTTATCATTGACATCTCAAACTATTTTGACATGCTTTGAGAAAATTCATGGCTCATTTCATCATTATTACTAGCAAAAATCATATCATCGACATAAACAAGAGCAACTAGTAACTTACCTTCATTTGTCTTTATGTATAGATTACTTCCAGCCACTCCCTTTTTGAAGCCTATTTGTTGTAGGTAGTGATCCAATCTTCCATACCAAGCTCTAGGAGCTTGTTTCAACCCATATAAAGCCTTTTTCAACTTACAGACTAAGTCCTTACCTACTATTAGATCAAAACCTTTTGGCTGCTCCATGTAGACTTCCTCCTTGAGTTCCCCATTTAGAAATGTTGATTTCACGTCCATTTGATAGATTTTGAATCCTTTTGAGCAAAAAAATTCCAAGAACATCCTGATAGCTTCCATACTGGCCACTGGAGAAAATGTCTCTTCAAATTCAATTCCTTCAATTTGTGAATAGCCTTTGCAGACAAGTCTTGCCTTGTTTTTGATAGCTTGTCCTTCCTCATTCATTTTATTTTTGAACACCCATTTGGTTCCTATTATGTTTTTTTCCTTTGGACGAGGTACCAACTCCCATGTCTTGTTCTTCTCAATTTGGGACATTTCTTATTCCATGGCTTTTACCCAATGAGGATCCTTACTTGCTTCTGCAAATGTTTCTGGTTCTATCATAAATAGGAGGGCAATGACTTTTCTCTTGGGTGTGATTGTTATCCTTCTTCGGGTCTGCACACCTTCATCTCTATCACCAATGATCTACTCTTCTAGATGATGTCTTTGGACATACTTCATCTTTGAAGGGGTATTAGGTGGTTCTCTTTCCTCTTCTTCTTCTTCTTCTTCCTCATCTATTTCTTCTTCTTTAGGTTCTTCTTCTCCAATGAGAGAGTCATCTTCAGGTTCTTCAATTTCCTTTTCTGGAAGATCTTCATCAACTTTTACATCAATGCTTTCCACTATTTTCTTTAGTCGATAATTGTAGCACTTGTAAGCCTTGCTCCGTGTAGAGTATCCAAGAAATGTCCCTTCATCAACCCGAGAATCAAACTTTCCGGGTGAGCCATCATTTATTTTTATGAAGCACTTGCTTCCAAAGATCTTGAAGTACTTCACCAAAGCAGGTCTTCCTTTCCATAGCTCATAAGGAGTTTTTTCACAATTTGGTCTTAATTGAGTTCGATTCAGTGTATAGACAGTTGTCCCTACTACTTCTCTCCAGAATTTAGGTTGTAAGTCTGCTGCTAATAGCATAGTTCTTTCCATTTCTTGGATTGTTTGGTTTCTTCTTTCAACTACCCCATTTTGCTGAGGCATTCTGGCAGCCGAGAATTCCCTTTTAATTCCATGAATATTACAGAACTCACTAAATTCATTTGATGTGAATTCTCCCCCTCGATCTGTTCTGAGGCACTTAATTTTTGAATATTTTTCATTTTCTACAAGGGCTTTTAGATTCTTAAAACACTCAAAGGTTTCAGATTTATACTTTATGAAATATATCCACATCGTTCTAGTATAATCATCAACAAATAACACAAAGTACCTTTCTCCTTGGGGTGCTTGATTTCTAGTTGGCCCACACACATCAGCATGGATGATCTCCAAGGGCTTCGATGTATAGAGCTCCTTTGTCTTGTGGCTGGTTCTGGTCTGCTTTCCATGTTGACATGGACCACACACTGCTTGATATGGTTTGGACAAACTTGGGATGTCTCGTATAGCTTTTATCTTCCTGATATTGATCAGATTTTCGAAGCTTGTATGTCCAAGTCACTCGTGCCACAGCCAACTCTCATCTGTCTGACTTAAGTAGCATTTATTTTCTTGAATCTTTTTCAGAATGTAAATGTTGTCTGATGTTCTCACCCCTTTTTCCACAAGTTCCCTGAGGCAGAGTTCCTTATTTCACAGTCTTTGGTGTTGAAAACAACCTTATGTCCTTGATCACAGATTTGGCTGACACTCAAAAGGTTGTGTTTGAGCCTGTCAACTAGCAGAGCATCTTGAGCTTTTCCTTTCCCATTAATCAGAGTAACTCTTCCTTTTCCTGCAATTCTTCCTGATCCACTTCCAAAGCGTTAGCACCTAAATCTACCTTAGGCTGAAGGAAGGAAAAACTCACGGTAACCACAAACCACGCTCGGTCTGGTAGCTAGCCCTACCAGAACAGGAGAGGGCTCTCTCCGTGTCACGCTTAGTGAATAAACAAACGATATGGTCTGAGATGACTTTCAGTGGGTATTGAATTTAGGCTAGTAAATAGATATGGAAACAAGAAGCAATTTTTTATGAATGACTGAGTTTCTGGGATGGTATGGGACCAACGGACAGTATGAGCAGAGAAGTTAACACAAAGGCACAGATTACTTCGTAAGGCAAGACAGGCGGAAAGTCTAGCAATTAAATTTGAAGTAATGCGGAACGGAAAGATTGTTTAGGAGGGTTAAAAGGGCATAAACACATGAATTCTTTTCAACAGAAGAAGAACACATAAGTGAAAATTTCCCACAGGCAGAGCATTAAACATGAATTATACCTTATCTTACTTAGAAAATTTCACTGGAAATGAATGTGAATGAACTGTGAAACATAACGAAATACATATGAAACATAAATAGAACACATTTGCTACACTCACACCACAAGAATCTCATGAAACAAAGCCACTGCCTTTCATTAATCCTCTGTCAAAATATACAATGAAGCATTGAGTTTCTCTCCCACAGTCTCCCAGAAATTACAACCAACCAACCCTTTGCAAATGGTTTGCATACAATAAATATACTATTCCATGAGGAAATAGAATGACCAAGAGTTGGGGAGTTTTTCGAATCATTACAAAGTGGAAGTGGAAATCCAACCATTAGTTACAGGTGCAGCGTTACAAAAATGACAAATGGCTTGGGTGACTGCTCGCCTTCCTTTGCCACTTGGATAGAAGCCAACCTTTAGTGAAAATACTTTAAACTTTTCCTTAGGTGCCAAAAAATATGTAGTGTAAATGAGCGGGCCCACTTGGAGAAAGTCGCAAATTGAAATGTCGCGGAGTGGAAGTGATTTTGGCCTTTGGGTCAATATGAACCGCGCCATTTTGGAGGCCATTTTAAGGTACCTTCTACAGTCCAAATTGTGCCCAAGTGTGCTTTTTGGAAATCCCTTCTTGTCTACTTTCCAACCCAAGTGGAATTTCTGAATTTGGTGCTCATTTACCCCTCCAAAACTTCATTCTCCCAACACTGCTTCCTGTGTGTCAAAATAGGGGCAGAGAGGTCATTTTTTGAGTGTTTTTGACCTCCTAGGGACTCAAAACTTGCCCAAATTTCTTGTCCATGCACCAGCAGGCATGATTTTTCATGCTGAATCCAAAAATGCAAGCCATTTGTGATTTGGAGCCCCCAATCCTAAGCGTCGTGCCAGTGGTGCGGCGCACAGGGAGAAAATTCCTGTGTTGTGCCCAAAAATTTGTCATGTGACCAAAATTGTCCCAAATTTTTTGAAATTTGGGCTGGAGATCCTCTATGAAGTGTTATTCTAGGCCACAGAGGCCTCAGCCAAGATTCAAAGCCGATCTTGCTCTTTTTTCCTCTTTTGTCTCTTTGTCGCTTTGCTCAATTTTGCCTTCAAACTCCTTATCCGAGCCTTTGAACTCATGTTCCGTGCCCTGTAGTGATAGACCATCCACCTCAATATGGTTTTGTCCTTGTCAGCCTTCTCTAGCAGTCTCTCTAGGTGGATGTTGATCCGCTCGAGCCAAGACTCACGGTCATTGTTAATCTCTTGCTCTAATGGAGTGAGCTCAATCCTCCTATGTTGGGCAGCTTGGCGATTCTCACGGATGTTCTGCAGCTCCATGATCTCATGCTGGTCCTCAAGTTATTTTTTCCTCTACTCCAAATACCTGATAATCCACTTAGCCCTCTCCAAGTTGAGTGACAAGTCTTGGATCTCCATTTTTAGCTCCTGGATGGTCCTCCTAAGTTTGGCACTCTCCATATCTGCATCATCATCATGAATGAGGATGAAGTCGGCCTCTTGTTCACCTGATGGCCCCTCTTCATGCATGGGCCTCTTGCCCTTGTCCTGTACCTATGTTTCCGATGTCAGAAGCGAGGCCCCTTCCACCCCGGGTGGAGATAACACTCGCTTTGTTGTTGCAAACAACTGTCTACTGCCTCTATGATAGGTGATGAACACTGGCATAGTAGTGGTCTCATGGCACTCATACTGATGAGAAGGACCACCTATCTCATGTTCAACCTCTGATAATACCTGTGAAGTGATGAAGAGGTCACGAGAGATGAAATCATCCCAAGTAATGCCCTGCAATCCCAGCTGATGAACAACCAAAATCTTAATAAGAGCAAAGTGATAAACACTGTTAAGTTGCTGCTGAGGGGTTTTGTGCTACATGGAGGTGTTCATCCTCTCTATGTTCCTGCAAATGAAATATGGGATGTTCATCTTCCATACCCTGGTAAAGTGCATGAGCAACCTGATGTGATAGGCATATAAACGAGAGAACCTCCCCTCACAACTGAAATATTTCATGATCAACTTCATGAGTGGAGCATATTCATCTTTCAGATATCGGAATGGGAAGACTCTTTAGAGCTGCCTCAAGAAGCTGGCCTTAATGTAAGGTTCATAATGCTGCCGATCAACCTTCTGTTTCTTGTGCCATAGTTCTCCAACATTCAGTATGTCGGTTGCTAATGAGACAGTTTCAGGTGTCAGTGTGAAGGTGACACCATCCAAGATAGAGTGATCTCCATGTAAGTGAAGCACAAAAAGACAGGCGAACTCATGATGAACTCGAACATTAGCCACCTTTTGACAAAACTTCAAACATGACAGATGTTGGAAACATGACATAGCAAGAGGGCAGGCCTGCAATTCTGTGAGGGTGGTTGGCTCATCCCTAACATGTTTTCCACTTTTGTGATGTCTCCGAGGTGCCTGTTCTTCTGACGATGAATCACTTTGGATTTCCATCTCATACTCCGATGAATGCTCAGATGCCGTGACTGCTGTATATGGACTGTGCTTGGACTGCCCTTTGATGATGGTAGTGAAACTATGTGTTGTTGTGATCTCTGCCACCAAGGGGAACAATGCAAAAAGGGATAGCTAGGAAGGGGAATAATATGATGGGATTAGGGGATATGGGGGAAAATTTTGTTTAGGGACATGTAGGAGGGTTTGGGGATTTTATAAGGTAGGGTTTTGGGGTTTTATATTTGACAAATGAGTGGAGGGAATATGGAATAGGGGCTTAGTAATGTTTAAGGGTAGGGAAAATAGGGAAAAATGGGATAGGGGGGAAGGGAACAATGGAAAGAAGGGGAAAAATGAGAGGTGAAAGAGGAGCCTTGGAATCAACACAACAATTTTGCAACCCTAGCAACAATGGTTTTGATGATTTCAAGTGGTAGGGTTTATGAGTTTTTATTGTGACTATAAATTGCCATAAACCACCATCACATTCACAAAAATAAATGAACAATCCAAGATGTCGACCCTACCTATCAATTGGAAGGGATTCAAAGTCGATTTGATGCCAATTTGGAACAAATTCGGGCCTTTGTGGGTGTGCTCCGCGCAACAAACCCAGTGCGTCGTGCTCTGTGTGTGCGTCGCGCCCGTGTTAACTTAACACTGTGGGGTAGCACTTTGTGCGCCGCGCTCTCTATGTGCGCCGCGCTCCTCTGTCTGTGCGCCGCGCCCTTGAAAATGACTCCAACCTCTCCTAAAACGCGTGCTAGCTTCTCACAAACACTTGGCAATGTTTCTCTCTATCCTTGGTGTTCACAATGACTATGTTCCTTGTGGAAATTATTTATAAAGACATTTGGAGTCATGGGTTTGATTTTTGTTTCTTTAAAACCCACTTTGCTAATGTTTTGTTTTGACACTTTTCCCTGATTTAATGCAACTCTATATTTCACTTTTCCCTTTGAAATTTTAGCTAAAATGATGAAATTTTTGGCACTTTTTGCAGGGGTCGCATGACATGGAATTTGGCCAAGCAAACCATGACTGCGCCTGAAGAGATCAACTGGAGACTTTTTTGAAAATTATCACAAATGACACATTGTTTGACTTTTCTTCAAAACAGAGTTTTGAGGAACAGTCGTAATCTGTCAACCTGACGATGAAAATCTTTGAATCATAACTTTGTAAGGGCCTCCCTCTGGCCTGCATGGCTTTATTGGACATGGTTGAAGACCAAATCGACTAATCCCTAGACATAATGACTGAAAATGACTCTTGTCCATTAAGGGATCAAACATTGACTGTCATGGACTTTAGTGAACATTGACAAAAGACCTAAGCCAACAAGTGCCAAACATGAGGGGAAATGACTAACAAGACCTTTTCCGTCAGATTATGGCATGCTCCTAGTGGAATGCAGCTGAGTGGATGGAGCAAGACACCTAAAAATGAAATGCAGAAAGAGTTTTGATCTCTAATGGAGGACTGACAAGACCAACTCTAACATTGGCTCCAATGGGGGATGGTAGCTCCTCGGAGGTGCCAAGAACAACAGATCTCTGGAAGAGCTAGACAGTGCCTTTGTCCATTGGGCTATGGAGTCCTTATTTTGACAAAAAGCATAGGACTCTGACTCATTTATGAAACTAAAATGACCAAAAATTGACTCAAATTTGATATTGAAATGACTTGAAGACTAAGTTGACAAACTCTAACCAAACTAAAATAAAATGGTATTTACAGTGACAGTGGAAGCAGCGTCAATAACTCAGAAATGGTACCACTTGAGCAGCCGACCATTGATCGGCCCTCCTAGACAATCTTCCCCATTCATTTCCTTTAGAAGAAAGGCATTCTGACCCCGATATGCTGCAATCTTGAAGGGACCTTTCCAGAGATTCTCGAACTTACCGTGCTTACCTTTTTCCTCATTCCTTGCATCCCACTTCAGCACCACATCATCCAACTGGAATTTTTCCGCCTTTGCTTTTTTGTCATAAATTTTCTTAATCTTCTCCTACAACTTGGATGTGTTCTGGAAGACTTCTTCTCTGGTCTGCTGCAAGTGGACCATTTGATTCAACCTTTTCTGCATAGGATCATCTTCACTGTCGGCCTCCTGAAGAAGTTTGACTACCGGGGCTACAAGAGAGGTAGGAAACATTGTATCAACTCCATAAACAAGCTCAAAAGGTGATGTACCAATGGATTTCTTTTGACTGACCCTATCTGCCCAAAGTGCATTGACCAACCTCTTATGCCAACTCTTCTTGTTTATTTCCAGCATCTTCTTAATGATGTCGACTAATGATTTATTAGAAAATTCCACCAATCCATTGCCTTGTGGATGATAGGCAGTTGAGTGACCCAAAATTATGTGATATTTATGACAAAATTCTACCATCCTTTTTGATTTGAAAGCTGCTGCGTTATCAGTGATTAACTTATTTGGGCAACCAAAGCGAGACAAGATGTTATTTTCAAGGAATGAAATAATTACCGCATTTGTAGCTTGTCTGGTGGGAATTGCTTCGATCCATTTCATGAAATAGTTTGTCGCTATGAGGATCCATCTATGTTGACTGGAAGAAGCGGGATGAATTTCACCAATGAAATCCAACCCCCATTGCGAAAAGGGGCACTCACCTCAATGGGCTTAAGTGGCAAAGGCTGTAACTTCTACCTTCCTTCGAAAATCTGACACTTATGACAGCTCTTGACCATCTTATATACATCAGCGAACAATGTCAGCCAATAGTATCCCGCTCTCAGGACTTTATTTGCTATTGATTTCCAAAAAAGGTGACCACCACAGTCTCCCTCGTGGCCATCCTACATGACCTTCTTTGCTTATTTTTCTACCAAGCAATTTAACAGAACGCCACCAGGATCTTTCCAATAAAGTGCAGAATTTAGAATGCAAAACTTGGCAGCCTTCAATTTGAGTGTTCTAGCTTTGTTTCTAGTCATGCCGGGTGGTGGTGACAAATTTTTAAGCACATATATGATATCTGAATACCATGGAGAAAGA
>APFE031034923.1:0-37590 GCA_000404065.3 Pinus taeda | reverse complement strand
ATAACCATCAAGTAGTGACATATGAGATGCTCCCACTACTCGCTGAAGTATATGGTCCATTTTGGGCAGTGGATAGTTATCTTTCAACGAAACTTTATTGAGATTTCTAAAATCAATGCACAAGCGAAATATCACCTGTCTTCTTTCGTACGGGCACCAAATTAGAGATCCAATCCGAAAATCTGATGGGAACAATGGTTCCTGATTTGTACAACCATTTTATCTCCTTTTCAATTGATGGCAGCAGCTTTGGATTTAGCCTCCTCAACTTCTGTCTGAAAGGAATCTTATTGGGCTTAATAGGTATAGTGTGTTGAATTATATTGGTATCATATGTCTTTAAGTCAGAATAGTCCCAAGCAAACACATCTGCAAATGAAGACAACAAACTGATATATTTGTCCTTTGTCCATTGTGGCAATGCTTTAGACAGTTTTACCATTTTAGGATTAGCAGCTGTTCCGACATTGACCTCTTCCACACCCTTCTCTGTTGGCTACAATGTTGGTTTATGGGCTACATCATCTTGATCAAAGAGTTCTTCTAAAGGTATCAAGCCTTTAGGAATAACGTTATTCTTTAGCTGCAACACGTCCATTTCATTGATTTGCACATCATCTGTACCATTACCTTTACCATCGTCATTTTCTACATCAATTGAGGTTTCTTTGAACTTACCTTTGTTTTGTAGAAAATCATCAATCTCCTCATCATCTTGGAAAACTTGCCAATATCTCTGATTGTCCGGGACAGTGGGACGATGCTTGACATGGATTTCGAATTTATTGCTGGAGTTCATTGGGATCTTCAAACTACTTGCTACCTTAGCAAGAGCATCAACAATGCTATTTTGTATACGAGGCACACATGTCAAGGTGTATTCTAAAAATAATTTTAGGATGTCTAGGACTGCATTCTGGTAAGCCCGCATCCGAGGATGCTTTGCTTGATATTCGCCTCTGACCTGCTTAATCACCAATTTGGAGTCGCCATATACTGAAATCCTCTTAGCGTTCAGCTTTCTTAGAATTTTTAGGCCAGCAATCAGAGCTTCATACTCAGCTTCATTATTTGAACAATCAAAAGCTATATTGTAAGAGCATACCCGCACGTTACTAGGCACTTTGTTCGGGGTGGAGAAAGGACTGCGTACCCAAATCCCAATTCCAGCGCCATCATTTCCCACTGCTCCATCGAAATCCATGGTCCACAAACCTTCTTCCCCTTATTGTAAGTGCTGAAAATCTGTTTGCCATGCTTTGTTTTCTTGCTGTCCATTACTTTTAGCTGATCGCTCAACGATGTTTTGTTGTTCTTGTCCTTCTCTCTTTAAAACTCCTCTGAAATTTTCTGTTATTTTTGGAATATCATCTGCTTCTACTAACTGACTATCGATATCATTGAAACTATCAGAATACAAAACATAAGACTCTAAATCTATATGTACATAATTAATCGGATGATTTATTGGTTTCTCCTTGCTTGTAATCATGTATTTTATTTTTTGTTCCTGATACAATTTCCTCATTTGGCCAAACACTGGAATTGTTGCATAGGAGAAATCTAGTTGCAGTGTCCCTTTCAATTTTTCTAACCAAGACCTGGAAAGAGGCATGCCAAACCTGGGAGGAATATTTGCTACAACAATATCCATCAAAACATTCTTCATTGGGAGTTGATCCAGACTCACAACCAAGTCTTTGATGAGCCCGATACATCTTACTCTACTGGAATCAAACGAATAGAGATCATGGTATTTCCGGGTGATGTCCAGACCCAGCTTATCCATGATAGCCTTTAGCATGAGATTGTGAGAAGCTCCGGAATCAAACATGGCATTATGTAACACAAAATCATGTAATCTTAAATTGATATAAAAAGGTGGCACATCATTATCAGGAGACTCACCATTCGATGCTGGCCCAAAAATCATCTCGGGTTGATCATCTTCGACATTCACCATGTTAGACATTGGGTCAAAATTCAAAATTTTAGACACTTTCCCTCTATAACTGATGTTCCTCATTATTTCAGTCAAGGGAATGGATACCTTCAATTTAGAAATTTCATTCTCTAAATTAAAAGAGGGAATCTTTTCTACCTCTTTGACTGGGATTTCTTTCCTTTCCTTTTCTTTCGATGCAATTGGCTAATTTGATTTTTCTGCCGATGGTGATTTGCTGCTATCCGGATCAACCGCCTCCTTTCCTTTCCTTTGTGCAACTGATGAATCATTCTTTGATGCCTCAACGTCCTTTCTCTTCTGAATTGGTTTAACCAACATGTCTCTGTTTCTAAGTGAATACCGCTGCTGCTAGGCAGACAGAGCATTCATATAGCCTCTTTGGTAATCATCTGATTCTTCCTCCAAAACGGTGTCATTTGCTAGAGTGATATCTACATCTTTGTGTACAGCCGAACTTTCTGCATACTCCTCATCCTCGGTAATATAAATAGGCAAATCATCAGGAGTAAAGAAGTGGTTTTCTTCACCTATTATATTCCCATCCTCATCTGACTCTGGTCCATGCACAAAATTTTGCTGCAAAGGGGGATGTACTGGCTACTGTGCTGTCTGCTCTTGGGCTCACTGATCTCTCTGCCTTATTCTATATTGTGGCTGTTGCTGGCCACAAAAGTTAGGATTTCTAACTTGTGGCTCAAGTTTGTCAAGTTTCACCCTTTCAAGCATCTGCTCTACCTTCTGGAGTAATTGATCTACTCAGGAAGATTCTTCTTTTACAGTGACCTTCTTTTCTGCCTTTGCTCTATCCCTCTTGGTCAGCAGATTTGCTTCAACACTGACCGCGATCTTCTGTATGTCTTCCATTGTGGCTGGTTCTCTCTCTCTTAATTGATAATCCATGTCAGCATTAAAACCATTCGGAAACTTCACCATGGCTAGCCGCACAGGTGGCCTTAGATGATCGAGAATTTCATTATAAACAAAATTGAATCTAATGTAGTAGTCTTGGACCGACTCACCAACGTTTCGTTTGATTTGCTCATATTCAGCCAGAATTTGGAGAGGATTCTTTTTCACTTCCCACCGGCCTAAAAATTGTCTTTGTAGGTCGACCAAGGTAGCGATACGTGCAGCCGGCAAACCTCTGAACCATTTCCTCACTTCACCTGCAAATGTCTGTACAAAGAGTCTCATTTCCACATTCTCTTCATCGATCTCGTGAAGGTCACAGAAATCTACCATTCTATCCACATGTTTCTGAGCAGTAATGCTGTTAGGAGCGCCATCAAAAAATGTGATTTTGCTTTGATAATCTGTGGGCATATCATCTAAAACTTGAGGCAGCGCAAGAGGTGCAAAACGAGCAGCCATCACTCTTGGTAGGTTTGGTCTTGGAGGTGTCGGAGGAGTGTGCGCAGTATGTAGGGGGTTAACAATTGGGGTTTGATGCTATGCCACAATGTAATTATCAATTGACTGGCTAGCCCTTTCCGTTTCCAAGTCTACAAGAAATTGTGGATTGGGGATAGTAGATTCAACCGCCCTTTCAGATTTGGTCTCAAACAATGATATTTCAAACTGCTCATCAAAATATAGCTCTTCAAGATACTCAAAAATCTCAGGACATGAATGGGATTTGAACACGGGAGATGTAGAGCTCTCTTGACGATGAAGTCTTGGAATCAAATTGGGATTTTCGTAGATGTGCGGAGGATATGGATCTGGATTAGCTCTGGTATATCTTCTAGAAGCCAGCGTGCTATTAAGAAAAATCAAAAGGACACGATCAACTCACCCAGCCTATCAAATCCTAAACTTATCATCTGGAAGCTTAGAATTATCAAGAAGGGGTGTAATTTCATTCTCCCCAGCGGAGTCGCCACTATGTTAGCACCTTAATCTGCCTTAGGCTGGAGGAAGGCAAAATTCAGGGTAACCACAAACCATGCTTAGTCTGGTAGCTAGCCCTACCAGAACAGGAGAGGACTCTCTCCGTGTCACGCTCAGTGAATAAATAAAAAATCTGGTCTGAGATGACTTACTATGAATATTGATTTTAGGCTAGGTAAATAAATATGGAAATAAAAGGCAATTTTTGATAAATGACTGAGTTTCTGGGATATATGGGACCAACGAACAGCATGAGCAGAGAATTTTACACAAAGGCACAGATTGTTTCGTGAGGTAAGACAGGTGGAAAGTCTAGCAATTAAATTTGGAATAATGCAAAATGGAAAGATTGTTTAGGAGGGTGAAAAGGGTATAAATACATGAATCCTTTTCAACAGAAGAAGAACACAGAACGTGAAACTTTCCCACAGGCAGAGCAATAAACATGAATTCTACCTTAGCTTACTTAGAAAATTTCACTGGAAATGAATATGAATGAACTGTGAAACATAACGAAATACATATGAAATAGAAAGAGAATACATTTGCTACACTCACACCACATGAATCTCATGAACCAGAGCTACTGCCTTTCATTAATTCTCTGTCAAAATATACAATGAGGAACTGAGTTTCTCTCCCACAGTCTCCCAGAAATTACAACCAACCCTTTGCAAATGGTTTTACATACAATAAATAGACTTTGCCATTGGGAAATGGAACGACCCAAAGTTGGGGATTTTTTCAAATCATCACAAACTGGAAATGGAAAGCCAACCATTAGTGACAGGTGCAACGTTACAAAAATGACAAATTGTTTGGGTGACTGCTCGCCTTCCTTTGCCACCTGGATAGAAGCCAAACTTTAGTGAAAATAATTTTTAAACTTTGCCTTAGGTTTCGAGAAAATGTAGTGTAGATGAGCGGGCCCACCTGGAGAAAATCGCGAATCGAAATGTCGCGGTGCGGAAGTGATTTTGGCCTTTGGGTCCCTGTGCGCCGTGCCCAAAACTATATGCATCGCGCCACTTTGGAGGAAATTTTGAGGTAATTTATGAAGTCCAAATTATGCCCAAGTGTGCTTGTTAGAAACCCCTACCTATCTACTTTCCAACCCAATTGGAATTTCTGAATTTGGTGCTCATTTGCCCCTCCAAAACTTCATTCTCCCAAGACTGCTTCCTGTGTGTCAAAATAGGGGAAGAGAGGTCATTTTTTGAGTGTTTTTGACCTCCTGGGGACTCAAAACTTGCCCAAACTTCTTGGCCATGCACCAGCAGTCATGATTTTTCATGCTGAATCCAAAAATGTAAACCTTTCATGATTTGGAGCTCCCTATCATAAGCGCCGCGCCACAGGGAGAAAAACCCTATTTTGTGCACAAAAATTTGTCAAATGACCAAAATTGCCCCAAATTTTTTGAAATTTGGGCTGGCGATTCTCTATGAAGTGCTATGCTGGGCCACAGAGGCTTTAGCCAAGATTCGGAGTCGATCTTTCTCTTTTTGCCTCTTTTGTCTTTTTGTTGCTCTCCTCAATTTCTCCTTCAAATTCCTTATCCGAGCCTTTGAACTCATGTTCCGTGCCCTGTAGTGATAAACCATCTACCTCAATAATGTTTTTTCCTTGTCGGACTTCTCTAGTAGTCTCTCAAGGTGGATGTTGATACGCTCGAGCCAAGACTCTCGGTCATTGTTAATCTCTTGCTCTAATGGAGTGAGCTCAATCCTCCTATGTTGGGCAGATCGATGATTCTCGTGGATGTTTTGTGGCTCCATGATCTCCTGCTGGTCTTCAAGCTATTTATTCCTCTGCTCCAAGTACCTGATAGTCCACTTAGCCCTCTCCAAATTGAGAGACAAGGCTTGGATCTTCGTTTGCCGCTCCTGGATGGTCCTCCTAAGTTTGGCACTATCCACATCTCTATCATCAACATGAATGAGGATGAAGTTGGCCTCTCGTTCACCTGATGGCCCCTCGTCATGCATGGGCCTCTTGCCCCTGTCCTGTACCTGTGTTGTCGATGTAGGAAGCGAGGCCCCTTCCACCCTGGGTGGAGATAACACTCACTTTGCTGCTACGAACAAATGTCTACTACCTCTCTGATAGGTGATGAATACTAGCATAGTAGCAGTCTCATGGTGCTCATACTGATGAGAAGGACAACCTATCTCATGTTCAACCTCTGATAATACCTGTGAAGTGCTGAAGAGGTCACGAGAGATGAAATCATCCCAAGTAATGCCCTGTAATCCCAGCTGATGATCCACCAAAATCTTAATAAGAGCAAAATGATAAACACTGTTAAGTTCCTGCTGAGGAGTTTTGTGCTGCATGAAGGTGTTCATCCTCTCTATGTTCCTGCAAATAAAATATGGGATGTTCATCATCCATACCCTGGTAAAATGCATGAGAAACCTGATGTGATAAGCATATAAACATGAGAACCTCCCCTCACAGCTGAAATATTTCATGATCAACTTCATTAGTGGAGCATATTCATCTTTCAGATAGCGGAATGGAAAGACTCTTTTGAGCTGCCTCAAGAAACTGGCCTTAATGTATGGCTCATAATGTTGCTGATCAACCTTCTGTTTCTTGTGCCATGGTTCTCCAATGTTTGGTATGCCGGTTGCTAATGAGACAGTTTCAGGTGTCAGTGTGAAGGTGACACCAGCTAAGATAGAATGATCTCCATGTAAGTGAAGCACAAAAAGACGAGCCAACTAATGATGAACTCAAACACTAGCCACCTTTTGACAAAACCCAAAACATGACAGATGTTGGAAACATGACATAGCAAGAGGGCAGGCTTGCAATTTTGTAAGGGTGGTTGGTTCATCCCTAACATGTCTACCACTTTTATGATGTCTTCGGGGAGCCTATTCTTCCGAGGATGAATCACTGTGGGTTTCCATTTCATACTCTGATGAATGCTTGGATGCCATGACTGCTGTATATGGACTGCGCTTGGACTGCCCTTTGATGATGTATGAAACTATGTGTTGTTATGAATTCTACCACCAAGGGGAACAATGCAAAAGGGACTGTTAGGAAGGGGAATAATATGAGGGGACTAGGGATTATGGGGAAAAATTTTGTTTAGGGACTTGTAGGAGGGTTTGGGGATTTTATAAGGTAGGATTTTGGGGTTTTATATTTTACAAATGAGTGGAGGGGATAGGGAATAGGGGTTTAGTAATGTTTAGGGTAGGGAAAGATGGGAAAAATGGAATAGGGGGAAGGGAACAATGGAAAGAAGGGAGAGGTGAAAGGGAGGAGGAACCTTGGCATCAACACAACAAATTTGCAACCCAAAGAGCAATGTCTTTGATGACTTCAAGTGGTAGGGTTTAAGAGTTTTTTTATTGCAACTACAAACGGCCATAAACCATCTTCATATTCACAAAATGTGATGAGCAACCGAGATGTCGACCCTACCTGGCAATTGCAAGGGATTCAGAGGAAATTTGTTGCGATTTGGGAGAAAAACCGAGCCTTTATGGGTGTGCACCGTGTAGCATACCCAGTGCATCGCGCCCTTTATGTGCGCCGCACCGGTGTTGTTTCAACACTGAGTGGTTACGCCCAATGCGTCGCGCTCCCTCTGTGCGCTGCGCCCCTCTGCTTGTGCGCTGCACCTAAGAAAACACCTCCAACCTCACTCAAAACGCGAGCTTGCTCTCACAATCACATTGAAATGCTTTCTCTCGATCCTTGGTGTGCAAAATGACATTGTTCCTTGTGGAAATTCTATATAAAGACATTTGGAGTCATGGTTTTGATTTTTGTTTCTTCAAAACCCACTTTGGTAATGTTTTGTTTTGGCACTTTTTCCTGATTTAATGCAACTCTCTGTTTCAATTTTCCCTTTGAATTTTTAGCTAAAATTATGAAATTTTTGGCACTTTTTGCAGGGGTTGCATGGCATGGCATTTGACAAGGAAACCATGACTGCGCCTGAAGAGATCAACTGGAAACTTTTTTTAATATTATCACAAATGACACACTGTTTGACTTTTCTTCAAAACAGAGTTTTGAAGAACAGTCATAATCTGTCAACATGACGATGAAAATATTTAAATCACAACTTTGTAAGGGCCTCCCTCTAGCCTGCATGGCTTTATTGGACATGGTTGAAGACCAAATTGACTAATCCCTAGACCTAATGACTGAAAATGACTCTTGTCCATTAAAATATCAAACATTGACTGTCATGGAATTTAATAAACATTGATGAAAAGACCTAAGCCAGCAGGTGCTAGACATGAGTGGTAAGGGGTAATGACTGACAAGATCCTCCAGTCAGATTATGGCATGCCCCTAGAGAAATGCAGCTGAGTGAATGGAGCGAGACACCTAGAAATGAAATGCAGAAAGAGTTTTGATCTCTGACGGAGGACTGACAAGACCGACTCTAACATTTCCTATCACAATAAAGCTAATTGTGAGAAATAAAGTTATTAAACTTAACCAAAGATATGAAGCCTAAGGCTTGATGTGAAAAACTAGGTAACTATGATTTAATGAAGTGAACTTAAATTAACACATGAAAGCCCCCTAGATTTTCAACTTTGTAAACATGTACGACTTGCTAAATTGTTCTCAAAATGACAATTTCCATAAATCCAACAAGCTTTGTATGGTATTGTGGCTCATCACAACAAATTTGATAAATTACACTTAAAAATATGAAATCTACACTATAAGGGTGTACTTCTCTTTATATTTATGGACCTATAAATTATTATTTATTGTGTATGCATGCAAATTGTAATTATGCAAAAAATGGAGAATAGTGAAATAAAAACTCAAAAAACATGATTTGACACAAGATATAACTTGGGAAACCCTTTTGGGAGAAAACCTAGCTAGAAGGTGAGGCCACTCTACTCTCCGCTAAATAGAAAATGGTTGTGAGTAAAAAGAAGTAAGGCATGTGGTCCATGGTATACTACAATGCAAAAATACTCTCTAGTTGTTGTCTCCCTATAACTCTCGACTACTTTGTTTGTTTATAGAGAAAAATGTACTAAAATAGAATTGAACTTCTTTTCTTCTGAGTGGCTTGATTATAACATGAATCGATAGCCTACTAGTGGTTTTGCTTGACCCCTTCAATTCTTAACTAGAGTTACAACATTGACTCTTCTATATTAATTTTCATAATGATCACATGGCTAATCCCATTTTGATGAGTAACAGACTGTCATGGCATCCTCTAGAATTATGGTGGACAAAACAAGAAGGTCAACTTCCAAGTGGCATAACTTTTGCATACAAACTCTAATTAAGGAAATTATTGTGCCATTGTAAAAGTATCTATGTGTAGAATAGGAAAGGAAGGTATCACACTAAAGCAACAAAGTTTTACCCTCATTAACATCATTTAATGCCTCAAAATGTTCCTGAAATGTTTCAAATCCCAGTTTTCCAAATTGGGTCCCACCAGTAAAAATGGGCTTGTGTGTTGATTCCTCAAATCTTTCCACACTTAAATCATTGAGATGGATGGAAATAATATACGATCCAATATGAATCAATTTATTTTACACTTGACAATTGCTTGGCCTTTTGTATCAAAAAGCTTTATCATTTGGGTAAGAAGTATTTCAATGCCTAAATTGGCTTTCACGTTAGTAAAAATGGAAATTGTATCTTTCTTTAGACTTTAACCTCCTTCAAAATATAAAGCATAGGATTAGTGATTGATACTATAATGAGTATAACAAATTTAGGAAAATATTTGAGGAATTGGGCTTTAAAATTGGAAAGACCCTCATGTGGAATTTCTTGTTTGGGGAATATATATGTTGTGTAAATAATAACTACATTATACCATTGACAAATAAATCCATAAGGATTGGTAAGAGAAAACAACTATTCCCAAGTTTTCTAAATAAAACTCCAATTTAGATTCTTTGTATAGTAGACAAGCATTTGGGCTTCACCTTGTTGAATAATATCTTACTGCGTTCATACATAAAGGGGGTTTTAAAATTGTGAGATTAAATATTGTAGGTATTGTGAGGAGGATATTGGTGGGGGCTGTGGGCAGCGGGGGGAAGGGGTATTATAGGAATGGTGGGGTATAAAAATGGTTATTTGATAAAAAGAGGGGATATTTATTAAAAATATGGGTTATTATTTTAGAAAGATGTATTTGTTTGGAGGGGGTAGTTGAGAAAAATAAATTTCCAATGTGTTTAGCAGCTACAACCACCCTCCAAAATTTTTCCTTAGCTTCATTTCGGAGCCTCCCTTCCAACCTTCACAACAGCTTGTCTTACTTCATCAAGTTCACAAGATTCATTGTTTTTCTTGTGCAAAGGTAGCATGTCGATCATAGCTTGATGCATTCCCCTCATAGGTTGTTCACCCGGACTTGGTCCAGCTATAGGCTGAGCAACTTCCCCAAGAAAATTGCACATTTCTCTAGGGCAACCAGCCTTCCCTCCAGAAATTGTGCAATCTTGTCTAGCAACCTATTGGGCTCCAAGATTGCTCAATTCTACTAGTCAACACTCCTAGCAGGAATTGTGCATTTTCCCCAGTAGGGCTGCTCAGCCCAGAATTTACGCAAATCTGGGCAGTAATCAGCTGCTCCACCCAGAAATTGCATAAATATCCTGGGAAGTTAGCCCAGCTCCCAACCAGAAATGTGCATTTTGTTCAAGTAGTCTAACAACCTCTTGCATGTGAAGCTGAGTTGATCAATTCCCTCCCAGACTGAGCAAAACAAACTTGCATGCATGGGCTACTTATCCCAAGGCAGCTTGCAAAGGCATCCCTTGTTTCAGGGATCTATGTTTAGCAGTTGGAGGTTACATGCAAGGATCATTTCAAAAACCTCCCAATAAGTGTGCCTTCCCGAGATTTGTAGCATGCACATCACAACCTTGATGTTATCAAAACGCATCAACCGGAAACTACAGAGCTCATTCCTCACATCAACCTTGCAGCTCTAACATCCCACATCACCTAGGAGTAGTCGGGACATTTAGCTCAATTGTTTTGGGGTAAGCCCGCTTCCCATGACCTGTGTTTCGTTTGTGTTTTCACTTGTTTGAGTACTGTTTGCTTGATTTCAATGAGTGCTTGTTGTCGTTTACATGTATACTAGCTTGTCCTAGCACTGTTTCAGTTTTCATTGCTAACTCACTATTGTCGCATGCATGAAACTGTTTTGCATGAGCAACGCTGATTCAACGACTTACCTCACCCACATGCATGTTGTTTCATTTTCTGAATCTTCCATTCACCATTTGCATGCATGATCATTCACTTATGCTTACTCACATTCACTTTCAATTGCCTATCACAAGTCTAGCCAACCTTGGCCTGGGCTTTGCCTCACCACATAGCATAACGCAATCCTGAGAGGGAAGGCTCTACCTTCCTCTCCAAAAATGT
Source organism: Pinus taeda (assembly GCA_000404065.3). Taxonomy (NCBI): domain Eukaryota; kingdom Viridiplantae; phylum Streptophyta; class Pinopsida; order Pinales; family Pinaceae; genus Pinus; species Pinus taeda. The sequence continues at coordinate 26,321 of APFE031034923.1, read as the reverse complement.
ACATTTCTACCCAGGCACTATCCTCCAAGACTATTTTGCGCATTTCTGAGGGACAGTGACTGCTGGCCCAGAAAATTGTGCAATGCAGTCACTGAGCCTACAACCATTGCCAATTGATATTGTGTATTGTGCAATTCCAACAGTCAGCAACCAAATTGGATTGTGCATTGCATAGTTCTAGTAGTTAGTCAGTATCCTAGCATCCCAGACTGTGCCTTGTGCATTCTTGGGAGTCTATCTCCCAACATCCCGGACGAAATTATGCAACCTTCATGATCAGTCACACATGTATCTTGCAAGTTAGTTCTCAAGTTAATTTTGGTTTTTGACTAACAGATTGCTTTCCATGAGTGTTGCCATGTCTCCAGGTATTATAGGTGTTCATCTTCCTCTCAGTAGTGCAGGTACAATAGTTTTCAAGATGGCAGAGTCGAAGACACCATTCAGATCACACCTAGAGATGCAGTTGATCTAATGTCTATGAGCTCACCTACTCATGAAGACATCAAGTTGTTTGTAGATAAGAACGTCAAGATATCACAGTGAGAAACATCGTGAACAACAGCTGAAGGAAGCATACTAAATGCAGCGAATGCAACGAACGCAATGAATGTAGCGAATGCAACGAACACAATAAATGCAATGAATACAGTGAATGCAATGAATGCAAAAGGCAGAACATAGTTGCAAGATTAGGTAGATCCACTGATGATGCAAGAAACTTTGGAGACTAAGGCTATGAGGTGATGGTGCAACATGAATATCATGCGAAGACAGAGAATGGAATAAAGAAGGAGTTTCATGTGCTGAAGCAGCAACTCAAGGAAGAACATGAAGCTGCATAGATAGACAAATTATTTGTAGCAGGAACAGGAACAACAGTGGGCGCAACATGCACTCACAGATGAAACTGCACCTATACAAGTTAAAGATCCATCCCAACAGCTGGCACGAAGCAGACATGGTGAGCAATGTTGTTGATCACATGTAAGGGATCTAGCAGCATACATGCCATTGTGTGCATGCATGCAATCCAACCCATTCAGCACACTCACCAAGGTGAAGACAAGAAGCAAGTCCAACTCGAGCTGAACATGTACTTCGGCAAGTTGATGCACATCACCAGCAACGCACACTTGAAGATCAGCACGAACATTATACATCAGTGTGTGTTGGTTCATCAGCACCAAAGAAGACCATGCGCATGTTAGCAGACAATTTGGATGAAGGAGATGAACCAATGCACCGGATGCCACAAAGGCAAGAGTTTGCTTCAGCAAGATGTCACCATGGGATGCATGCACAGCATCACGGATGACCAAGCTTGGCATCAGCTCACCACCTTCACCATCAAAAACATGTCAAAGAGTTGGTCTCATCACAATGGACCGAGTGTTAGTGATGTCTTGCATGGCTTGCTCAAGCCATTTTGTCTCACATGAGTACACGTGCATTGTAATGTTGAGTCATGTCAAGTGTAAGTCAACTATCAATAGTTGGATGTAACAGTCATTGAGTAGGTGAAGAGTCATGAGGGTAGTTGAACTTTCACAAAGGGGAATGTCAAGGGTCACCCCACCTTTGTTATAAATAGTCCCTCATAACTCATTATAAGGGATTTTGGTCAACCAAGCTTCTATTAAGACTATCTTAAGGAAAGCTCAGATAGTATTGTAATGCGCCTTGGCTTCTCCACTGCACAGAGCTAATTCATCTCTTTGGAGGAGTAGGCGGATGTGGCTGTAATGCTGTTGAGGGACTAAGTCCCCTAGGGCTTTGGGTCAACACCATAGCAGAGCGAGGGGTTATCTACAATAAAACACAAGCATTCCACCTAGACATGATACTTAAATAAGAAAACTATGCAAAGAGAGGTGCACCTAGGGATCCTTCACTCGGGTAGATCCAGCTAGGGTCCAAAACCTCTTGGAGTTCCTCTCAATCCTTGAACCTACAAAATAGCCAATTTAAATAAGCATAGCAATATATGGACAAAGTATCATATAGAAATCAACTTCATAACTTATTGAAAGATGGTTAATTATATATTGAAACAATTATTCATATGTAAACCATAATAATAACATCATATGCATAAAGAAGATTTATTTTAGGAACAAGAAAAATGTTTCTTTATTGCAGATAACTAAAACAAAGTAAGGAATGATATCACCTGAATCTTCCTCTTGCTAGCTCCAAGCAGAACTGTCCTCTGGGTCTGTCCAATCCCAAGTCTTCAAAAGGCTCCTTCCATGATTCACACAAGGATATCTCAACTAGTGAAATGACATCAAAACTCAAGGAAACAAGGGTTTCCTATGATGGGGGAAGTGTTGGAAGCACAGGGATCTTCAGACTTGATCATGAATAATCTTAGCAAAGTAATTCTCTCTCTTCTCTCCTCCTTAAGGCCCTCCCATTGAAGTCTTTTTATACTTCTCCCAAAGTAGTTTTTTGGTTGGGAATTCATTGGGAACAGTTGGGGCCACGAGGACTAATAGGTAATCAACAGGTAAAACCCATGATCTCCACCTGAAATTAAGGACATTTAATTTTTTATGTGTTTTAACACATATACGCGCGTTGGGTATACACTGACCCATGTACACACACATTTAGCTTAGGGTAATATCGCGTACAGGGAATAAACCACTGTTTTTTAAATATTTGGACCAAGTCTAGAAGGAGGGGTTTCCCTAGGCCACGAATGTAGCATCACAAATATCAAGGGTAAGATTTGGAGCTATAACAGATGCCCCCTAATATATGAGGTTAGAAGGGGTACATGATGGCTTAAATGTATTAAGTACATTGAAAGGAAACCTGTCAAAAACTGAGAAGGACTTCACCAAATTTCAGCCTGCCAAGCCACAAAAGGAGATCAGAAAGAAACATTGTCTGAGGTGGGCATACCCATGCTCAAAGAAAGTAAAGCATGACCGCATATCAAGCACAATCGAATCCACCAAGTATATAAGTATAGGAGACTGGAAATACATAATGGATCATGTGATCGCAATCGAACAAGTACATGTTTAAATATCACATATAAGAAGATCAATGAAGCTGAAAGATGAAGTTGATCACTGATGTCTAAAACTGATCCCAATAGTACCAAATGAACATGATGGAATAATATGATACTACACTGTAAACTTGGGTGTCAGCATATAAAATGTCACCATGAATGACTGGAACATATAAGGTGGAAAGGTATCAACTAGCAGCCACAGGAGCAATTGGCAAGTGAACCAATGAATGTTGATGTGACCCAAGGTCTTCACTGACCACTGTGGTACATTTCTACACAATGGGAATGAATGAGCTGAAGTCGACCATGTGAGAAAAAGTTTGATTACCAGTCATTGATGTATACCATTAACAAACACGGGATTACTCACCGATAATGATAATGAAAGTCAAGGTACCCTAGTACAATCTAACAAGTGTGAATAAATGATCTGAAGTCAAACACCTGGAAGAATCTATCGATCAGGAGACAATAATGGTTTCCCTCTGTCGTTAGCGAAGGATCTGCCACTGATGACTGCAAACCCCAAGGGACTGCCAAATGGACTCTATACCTTTGCCCTAGAGCAATGAGTCATATTCGATAGGGAAAGATATGTTAGAAGGAAGGCATCAAGGCATCCTTCATCAATCTAGCACGAGTGTAACCATAGGCCAATAATGTGGAAGGAATCAAATGAAAAAGATGTAGTAACCCAACAGAAGCACATTTTCGGCATACACTAGATGTAGCTAGCGTATGATAGAAACCCTCTGAACCAACCAATAATGAAAGCTAACATAGAGGTGAGGCATCCACCAATAGGGTCAAATGGAAACCAAGGTACTGCACGAATCCCAATGTGTGATAATGTAAGCTGATGTCGAACACAAGGGAAACCACTCAGTCAAAGACCCATGATACTGATCGATGGTGAGCACAAGGTGACCTATTAATAATGAAAATAGGGCTAAGGTGTGGCTTTAGGCCTATCCTCATAGAAAGGTGTCATCGTCGATAAGGACAAGACCTGCCAGCAAGAAGTCAATGGAGACCTTCTCAAACCGACACAAGTAAAGGACCAATATAACTGATGTGATATGAAAGAATGTACTAACAACTAGGAATGGCCGACTAAAAAATGAGTCAAGAGACACCATAGAGAGGCTAACTTAGGCTTACTTCCCTTGAACAAAAGCACGACTCAAATGATGACTTTGTGGCAGCATATGATAACTTTATATAAGATCGTCATGTAGGAGGCATGAACGAACTCTCCATATGATTGGAAGAGATAACCAATCGGAGGAGGACTAACTCAATAACAAGGTTAAAGCATACCTAAGTCAAGCTAAATCCCACCCAAATGGAGGAGACACTTTGTTTGAGTGCTTTGTTCAAGGGCGTCACGACTATAGCTGCCAACAATAAATGGAAATATTGCCCTGTTCTTGCTCTTTTTGGAATATATAATTTTTTTTGTCTTTTTCATTAAGCTTGAAAAAGAATAAAAGAATGTTATAATACAGTGGAAAGAATGAGTGTCAGTGAAGCAGATGATCTAGTTCCTCGGATTGGAACAATCCTATGCTCAATGTAGGGAGGCAAAAACTGGTCAAAGACTCTCAAAGGTATGTTCCTTCCACGGGTCATAGTGTGTCAAGTCGCAAAAGCTAATGGAGTGCAAGTTTGATTTTGCAGATGACTTCATCAAAAGCTGGCTTAGACACGAGTCCAAGTGAAGCCAGCTAAAGGCCAAAAGGTGCAAATAGTCAATATGCAATGCAGTAGTACAACTCAACACGAAGGAGCCTCTAGGGTATAAGGCCAAAAAAAAGCAAAGAAGCAAAAAGGAATGAGTCTTCAGCGCGTAAGTCATGGCAGGACTAAAGAGGATTCCCGAGCATACTCAAATGAAGCAACATGGATAAAAAATGTCAGTAAGGTGCTAACTACGATTCCCATGAAAAGGACAGCTCTACCATCGTGTCAAGGTTTAAAAAGTCGGCGAGTGAAGTTGGTTTACTAACAATGACATGATGGGATCAACCCTAAGGAAAGTATATCAGCTAATGGAGGCTAGTTATGAAAAATGCAATGGAAGAATGGCTTCCCTAACTTATATGCCAGTAAGTAAATGATACCTACCATGATGGGTCAACAGTCATGGAACCGAATTGAAATATTTGAAGAAGTGTCCAAAAAGTCCTCAAAAAACAACCTATTCTCGACAATTCAATCTCCCAAGTTAAAAGATACAGGAGAGGGAAAAAATCAGATTTTGAAAATTTTTTGACATTTTCAAAGTCTATAAAATGGCTTTTCGACTCACCATTATCACTGTTTGAGTTGAGAGCACAAGGAGTGGAGAAAAAGAAGCAAGATTTCCTTTTGCCAAATCTGACCATTCAAATCTTCTCAAAACCATCAGGTAACCCCCAAACTTGGCTTGCATCAATTTGTGATTGTTTTTAAGAATTTTAATTAAGGTTTCACCATTGAATTTATGTCAAAAAAATTTGTCGCAATGTAAACGCGGGTTGGCTATGTGCAACTTGCGTATACCAAGCCCTATACATGACTGAGTATAAAACAGACCTGCGTATACGCCGTTTTAATTTCAAAACAAAAAACTAATGGTCCAAACTTGTTTTTTTCTTATGATGACAATCACCTGGAGGGAAAGGGAGCATGCCATTGTTGATGATGAGGTTATGAATGATCAACAAGCCTTGGATACCTTGAGAGGATGCGGTTTGTTAAAATTTTTCAAAAAGCCAAAGATGAAGGCAAATACTTGCTTGCTCGAAATGCTCATTCACTACCGGAGTGTCGAGGACAATTCATTCATGATTGATCAGATGCCACTAAGGATAGAGATTGTGGATATCTACTTTATCACAGGCCTTTCTTGGAGGGGAGAGGTAGTACATTCTACGGGCCGTTCATGAGGTAGCCTTTCTATAGAGGACTATGTGCATATATACTACCCAGACCATCTAGAAAAGATTGGAAGCCAGATTCCAATCAAGCACATAGAGAGTTTTTCATTGAGGATCATCCTATTCACTATATGTAGAGTGAATGGATCAGCCTCCTTACACCAGGCTTCATGACTTCCCATGAGCTTGGTTGTAGACTGTCTCACCACAGTATTTGATTGGTGTACACATCTTCTCACCAACTTGAAGAGCCAGCTATCATCTATCAAAAAGGGCCAGACCAAAAACTTTGGGTATGGGACTATTCTATGATCTTTTTTCTTTTAGAAGGTCCCAGCGCTACGCCCTAGAGTACCAGTTCCAATCAGCAACCCACGAGATCCACAGGTGGGCAGGTGGGTTGATATGATGAAATGTCTAGGAGGTGGGGACGTACCGCAGACAACTTTTGATGATGATTTCTTCTCCTGGTAGGAGCAACAAATCATCGCAGTGGATGATTACCCCTATGCTGGCTTGGACTTCCGTGGAGATCCTAATCTGGCATTACCACCGGGCGTGGCATGGGGAGATATAGGTAACAAATATTTTATTGATTTTATAATTTTTATGATTTTTCAAATATGAAAATGAACTTAAAAATATTTTTGATGGGATTCAAATGACTAATGTAATGATCATATTCCATATATTGGGTTAGTACAACCAGATGGATTCCCATGGCATGGACATCACAGATGAGGTGCTGAAGAGGTGGTTGCTGATACAGAGCAGCTCCTATATGCAGTTCAACGGAACTTGGTGAGATTGACTCACTGAGTACCGATGGTGGCAATAGAGGATCTCCCTGAGGATATGCAGCGTCACATGGTTGGAGTGCCACAGGACTGGGTTCAGACTCTTAGGCGTGTGGCTAACGTTGTAGTCACATACTTGGCTGCTCATCCTGAGCCGGGTCATAGATAGTTTGGACATGATTGTGGGCATTTTAGTCCCAATTTTTGTATATTATTTTTCAAACACTTTATGTACACACGGGTGATTTTATGATATATATATATATATATAGTCCTAACTTTTTGATGTTTGATTTTATCTTGATGAATGAATGATGTGCCAATTTAAAGCTTGATTAGCGATAAAATATGCTAATGAATTATTAGATCGTGGAATGTGCAAATAATTAATATAAACATATGATCTTTGCAACAACTTCACTCTTAAATATTGGCGATATAAAACTGGATCCCTAACTCGATAAATGTTATTTAATTGAGACACTATCAGCTATGAATCAAGATACACTACTAATGAATCAATTCCATAAGAAATAGCTTCAGATAGTAGATTAATAACGACAGTATGCTCAGCCATATTATTTGATGCAAGACCAATACATACACCCCTTGACACCATCAATTGACCAGTTGGATAGTAGATCACCCAAGCTGCGGAAGCGAGGTTCCAAGTGTGCCGACTAGCATCATCAGTGAATCCAAAATAGATCAAGTCATCCATCAACACTTGCCAAAGTAGATCAAAAAGTGTTGATATCATGAAAACTCCCGATAAGATATGTACAAAAATACAAAATGTACAAAGAAGCCATTGCCCGACTGAAACCTAGGCAAAGTACTTCTTGAGGTAAAGCCCATTAGGGGGCTCTACCAGCTTGCTCCTAGAGATGTTTATAGGTACAATGATTGAGCGAATCAATATATTACCTTTGGCAGAAAATTGTGTTGGAGCCAAAGGAACCGTACAAACATTGCCAGTAGGCAGACTGGAGGACCTAGACTCGACTTCATGTGAAGGAGGACGAAAAAATGAACGATGATGTAAATCTTCCAATGGTTGATCTACAACCATCATTGCTTCAAACATTACTTCGTTAGATGGAAAAACTGTACCTAAGAAATCCAAAGCAAAAGTGGAATCAAGGGTCCAAGTAGGGGCCACATCACCATCTAACTCCTTTTCTGAAGGAGTAGGAAGGTCGTCTATAGATTTATTGATAGATTCATATGTAAGATCTGTTGCAGACATAGGAGATTCTATTCCACCCACCTTCCCTTCATTTGATGTGGTCGCAGATGAAGGTAAGGTCCCAGGATATGAAAAATAGTGAGTTCGAACAAACTCTTTCCATAAAGGCTCCCTGGGAGGATGAAATTGTATTTATTCTAGCTATAGGAGGGGGAAGATCAAATACACCCATCAAGGAAGAGTACATCCTGACTCCTAGATTCTCGATAGGTTGATGAGGATTATCTACCAAGGGAACAGTAGAATCTGAAGTTGCCCAAGGATCACCTGGAGAATAATCCAATTGATCAACTTTAACAATTCTCCCCTTGTGAGGAAAACAAAGGACGCGAAACAGAGTTGAAACTATGACTTCCATTTCATAAATCCAATTCCACCATAAAAGGAGAATGTAATTGAGGTTAGCTTCAACGATTTATACTTCGACATTAATGACCTTCCCTCCAACACATATAGGAAAGGTCGGGATAATCCCATGTGGCCTATGAGAATGTCTGTCAAATGTTGTAAAGAGTGTGGGTGAAGGAATAGCTGAAGGTGATCCAATGGTCTTCCAACATGACATCGACATGACACACGTGGAAGCTCCCTCATCTATAACTGTTCGGAAAATGTTACTTTTCCAGTAATTAGACTTTATTTGAAAAGCCATATGATGAGGAAATCTCTTTTTGACATTGTGCATATCAAAAGTGAGAGCTAAAGAATTATTTGGATCTACTGCCCCTATTTCTGAAAGCAAAGCACTTCATTGAGCTGAACATGACTGGAGTACCTTTAAAGTAGACATCATGCATGGACTCTGAGCCAGATCTTCTACAATGTAGTAGTTCTGGGCTTCCCTAACATTAGGGTTAATAGTAGCGCATTTGGTAGAACCTTTTGGTATCCGAGGTATAGAATCGATAGAGGGTCACTCAATATGAAGTGGGTCCATAGTTCCGGGAACAGATTTATCCTTGGATGTTTTTGCTTCACCATAATCACATGATCATGTGGCCACATTGACATGAGAACCCATCATGAAAACATTTGAGGATTTATCCCCTTCCTGGTTGCCCCTGTAGAGGTACCAGGTTTTGAGTTTGCGCCATCAAGCAACTACTGCCCTTGGGGAAAAGGGTTGGTTAAGACAGCCTGAGAGCTAGAAGACCCTTGCTGCACTAACAAGCGCTGAGCATCTTGAATTTTAGGGCAGAGATGAGTCAAATGGTCTCCATTGCATAACTTGCATGGAAACTTAACTTTCTTTTTGGACTGCTTTCCACCCTCACCAGCACTATTGCTAGGTTTGTTTGTGTCAGCCTTCCCATCTTGATTCTTCTTCTTACCTCGTCATTTCTTCTTCCCATTGGAATTTTGATTTTCTTTGGGGTTAGAAGATTGGACGACATTAATGGAAAAGGTTTGAGAAGGCAAAGGGTTAGACGATGTGACCTGATTGGTAGGAGCAGTTTGTAAAGACAACTGCTGTAATTGGCTCAACAGGTTCACTGCATTGGTGTCTATTGATCCAATAATACCATCCGCATGGGGATCTGGCTTCGATTTGGTTATATCAATCTTAGTCCTTGGAGCATCAGGCAAGATTTTCTGAAGAATTCCAGACTGAGAGTAAATCAATTCTAACTACTAGGCCTGAAAAATAGCTTGCTCTTTAGAGTAGACTCTGGATAGAGAGACATCCTTTGAGATCTCAGGTTGTAACCATTTCAAGAACCATTCGAGATGATATTCAGGAGGAACTTTAGCTTTAATGAGCCTCTTTCTTCGTCTCCATTCCTGAATATGATCATAGATTTGAGTTGTTGTATCCTAACAGAAATTGGCCAAAAGTTCAGTTCTGGCATCATAATGGACGGGAAACTGGAAATGGTTTAGAAAAATGATAGCCAAATCGGCGAAAAATGTAAAGCTGCCCCTTGGCAACTCTATATACCACTTAGCCGCATTTCCAGTTAAGGTGCATTGGAAAAGTCTCAACCTAATCGAGTCATCGATGAGGGAGTTTGATGAACACCACAAATAGAATGTGGTTACATGGTTGCCTGGGTCTTCGCCACCCATACCCTTGAATTTTGGAATATTTGATGGGAGTTTTGTTGGGATCAGAGGCCAGGCCGAATTGTATCTGATTGGATCATTTATCAATTTTGTGAGATCTGGAAAATTTAGGGTTACCAGAAAAGGAATCCCAAGAGGACCTTGGGGATTCCACCCAGATTGGGCAGAGTTCCCAAAGTTATGAAAAGATTGGCCTGGATCTTGAAAGGCACCAGGCTGCCCGAAGTAACTAGCAGAGCCTGCTGAATCAAAAGGTGATCCTTGTGGTCCAACAAAATTTGGATTTTGACCAACTCCAGCGAAAAAACCTTCATAACTAGTGAATTTCCCTCCGAAAGAATTATAAGGAGTCGATAACTCCTAATAAGGACTCCAAGTGGTAGCTAAGGGAGGAATACTTCAGAATGAACCAACTGTGGAGTACGGCCTACTCCCTTGTTTGCCAAAAAATGGATTTCCAGTTCCTATGCCACTAACCGCAGGGTTAGTCCAACTTTGAAAGGGATTACTACCTTGACATGTAGAAGAGAAAGGCATAGATCGTATTGTCGGGTTGGAATGTGGTATATGACCACTTCCAAAAGGAAAAACTTGAAATGAAGCTGATCCACTCATGATGGATGTGGAGGAATTAAATGGAGCCAATGGGATACCCTGTGAATGGATGCCAAACGAGAAAAATCCAGAACTGGATGCATAGGCGTGGGAATTTCCACTCGTAGACGGAATGGAGGTAGACCCAATTAAGGATGTGCTAGTAGTAAACCCAAATAAGGATGCACAGGGGATGGAGATGGTTCCTCGCCCTTGTACTGATATAGGAGTCTGCATACTTGTAGCATTCGTGGTAGATGCCATGCTCCCAACAGTGGTCATTGAAGGGATGTGCATGTAATAACATAGACTTGACAGCCTACGCGTCAGAGTCCCAACGTATAATAATACGTCTGGATGATTAGAAGGTAGAGGAGAATTTGGAGCTGCTAATGACTCTAAAAGTTCTTCTACCTCAATGTTATCTTCCGACTCGAAGAGAACTCGAGAAAGAACTAGGGTGTTCCTCTCTAGCTCTGCGGAGGTACCAGGCCTATCCTGAACACTAATTCCCCTGAGCAGAGGATCAATCTCCAATGCGTCGACTACCACGGGGTGAATACCACTGGCAGTATTGCCCCTATGCCTTCTAGGAGAAGGCTCTAAACTTGGTGGTAAATGACCATGAAGTCTACGAGACCGTCTAGGCGATCGGTCAGCCACTTTGAATTTTTATTAAGATCTAATTAAAAACTCAAGAAATATGAAAGTTAGGCCAACTAGGAGCATAGAGAAAACAATAAAAATGTCTCTAAAAGAAGTCATCCAGTCAATCAACTTTCAAGTATTTCTGCTCCAGGTGATGAGGATCAGACACCAAAATACAAGAAAGTGAAGTAGGGGCCTTCTGATGATAGTCTGGGATAATGACAGCGTAGGCCTACCAACAAAGGTATCAGAGGAAGTTACGCTGACCTCCAAACAACAGCCTACGCCGGTGCAAGCCCCCGAGCTTTGCAAGGGTGCCCTCTAGAAATATTGCTGAGAGTGATACAACGTTGACCTCAGGTGCCACAAGATTTCCCTCTACAGCCACCTGTGTAGATCCCTAGGATAACCAACTAAGGTTACCAACTCATGTCAGAAGCAAAGCAGAATAATCTTGAGGTAAGATCTGACAAATAGGAGAGGGGGTATCTCTCTTCCTTATCTTCAAAATCCCTCGTGCTTAGCTCCCAGATCTGGAGCTTTCTTGATCTTCCTAACACTATTGGATTTGCACTCTTTATTCAAATTTCTATGTTGGACAGTTTAAAGTGGCATTGGAGAGTTTTCTCTCCACTCACCTAATCCAAGGCCCTAGATATCCTAAAACTTGTTTGTGTGTCTAAATTGATGATATAAAAAAGTTATAGTATATTTTATTTAGTACTTGTTTTTAAATGGGTTGTTCTTAAGTTAAAGGGATAAACAGAAGCGAAACTTGTGGTGTTTGTCGTCGCAAAAGAAATTAATAAAAACCAAACTATATGGAAATGCACTTGTTTCGTTCTTCGATGAATAGAAATTTCTAGCAGGTTCTAAGGAACTTCTAATAAAGCAATAAATTTCACTTTTCTTTTCTTTCAACAAGCTTCACACTCACAAAAACTAACAAAAACTATTGGACGCCCTAAAAAATGTACAAACTACCCTAATGTAATGAGTATATGCTGATACAAAAAACTTAAGATTGCTCTAAAAAAAAGAATGAAAGCAAATTTTTTATCACTTCTAATCAGCCACTTTAGATGTTTAGATAGAATATGAGTTCCTAATTCTAATTTTCATCCAAACACTAAAAGCAAATCTTAAGACAAACAAAATGCATACTCATTCGCAAAAAGAAACCAAATCAAAACAAGGCAAAAGAAAGCAACAACCAAGTTTTTTTTTTTTTTTTTAAGAAGTTTTCTTTTTCAAAAAAGAAAAAACATAACTTTTCAAAAGCGCTCCAAATACTATTGAATACTTTGAGACCAAAAAATAGACAACAAAAACACTTTGCAAGTTATCAACTCAAAATGGGTGAAAAATCAACAAAATAGGTGTTTCAAGATGCCCTGGATGACCAAAAAGCAGCAAAAAAAGCTTGGTGACAATGATCAAAAGACCAAGAAAGACAACTTTCAAAATCCTCACTCAACAAATTTCAAAAAGTGAGAAAAGCAAATGGCCACAAGATGTAGTTTTGATACAAAGCAAGAAGATCACAAAGATAAAGTTTGTCACAAAGATTGAAGCCAATCTTTCTACTCTGGAAGACCAGAACAACCAAGATTATCAGAAAGAAATCTCGTGTGCTCAAACACAAATGATGACACTTGCACAAAACAAAACAAGACCAAAACTTTCCACAACAGGAGAGAATTTGAAACCGTAAACTTGCTGCAAAACAAAAGACACAACAAAAAATGACTATTCAGGGAATACTCAGACCAGCAAACAAATCTTTTGAGACAGAAAGACTTGAAAAAAATATTGGAAAATTATGGTATACGTGATTGTGTCAATACACAGTTGCATGTATATGTGCTTCAACCCAAAGAAACCTGCATATATGTGGGTTCATATGGGGAAACTTGTGTATGTATGCCTCTGTAACCTGACAAAATTGTGTATATAACAGTTCACAAGAAAAAACAAAAATGATGTTTGAAGAAACTGCTCAGACTTAAAGTCTGAGTTCCTACAAGAACAGACAAATCAGTTACAACAAGAAAGCAAATAGTTGAGCCCTGATCGGCTTAAATTAACCCAAACTAGGAACAACAATACTGCTGTCCCCAGTGGAGTTACCAATTCTGTTGAGGGACTAATTCCCCTAGGGCTTTGGGTCAACACCCTAGAAGAGTGAGGGGTTATCTACAGTAAAATACAAGCATTCCACGCAGACATGATACTTAAATAAGCAAACTATGAAAAGAGAGGTGCACCTGGGGGTCCTTCATTTGGATAGATCCAGCTAGGGTCCAAACCCTCTTGGAGCTCCTCTCGATCCTTGAACCTACAAAACAGCCAATTCAAAGAAGCATAGCAATATATGGACAAAGTATCATATAGAAATCTTCATAACTTATTGAAAGATGGTTAATTATACATTGAAACAATTATTCATATGTAAACCATAACAATAACATCATATGCATCAAGAAGATTGATTTCAGGAAGAAGACAAATGTTTCTTTATTGCAGATAACTAAAAAAAAGAAATGAATGATATCACCTGAATCTTCCTCTTGCTGGCTCCAAGAAGAACTATCCTCTGGGTCCGTCCAATCCCAAGTCTTCAAAAGGCTCCTTCCATGACTCACACAAGGATATCTCAACTAGTGAAATGACATCAAAACTCAAAGAAACAAGGGTTTCCTGTGATGGGGGAAGTGTTGGAAGCACAGGGATCTTCAAACTTGATCAAGGATAATATCAGTAGAGTAATTCTCTCTCTTCTCTCCTCCTTCAGGCCCTCCCATTGAAGCCTTTTTATACTTCTCCAAAAGTAGTTTTTTAGTTGGGAATTCGTTGGGAACAGTTGGGGCCACAGGCACTAATAGGTAATCAACACGTAAAACCCGTAATCTCCACCTAAAATTAAGGAGATTTAATTTTTTTAAGTGTTTTAAGATATATATGTGGGTTTGGTATACACTGACCCATGTACACATGCGTTTAGCTAAGGGCAATGTCGCGTACAGGGAATAAAACTCTGTTTTTTAAGTATTTGGACCAAGTTTGGAAGGAGGGGTTGCCCTAGGTCATGAATGTAGCATCACAAATATCAAGGGTGATATTTGGAGCTATAACAAATGCTTCACTGTTGGGGCTAGTAGGTTTACATGTATTTATTGTATGATTGGGACTTAGACTTCTTTATATAATAAGAGCCAACACATTTTCATGCATATGTTGTTCTTGTAGCTGGAATACTCTGATTGCTTAGCAATATATGTTGTTTAACTTACATATTTTTGTATGAATTGCTTCGTATGCAATTATATGAATCTTGTTGTAGATGTGTTGTCGGTATAACCATCACTTTGGATTGTCGGCTGATCTGCTTTCTAGCTTGTGATGCATCTTCACTCCTGTGTTCCCTTCTCAGTTGAGTACTACTACAGGTTGCTAAGGGGCACACTCATCTGACCCACTTATGTGTTAGAACATTTCATTCACATTCCTTAATTCACTGCAGTGGTCACACCCTTGCTACTAACAGAGTTATCTTACTTGCCTCTGTGCAACATCGTGGTCAAGGCATTACCTTATGACCCACTACTGGGACTCCTACACCAAATGATCTAAGGTCTAATTGGGACTTCTTATCGGGGAGATCCCCTTGACATGTTGGTGGGTCCAACACCATCAATAAAAGGTTATCTTTAATATCTCATTAATGCGGGTGCTATGAAATAGGCCAACTAAGTGGAGACCTTGTGTAGATAAAAAATACAAAATCTAACCAATAGAGATTAAATAGAAAATATGAATATATATTTTCAATTTAGTAAGAGTCCATATATGCATCTAATCATATATACTTGAAAATAAAGGTATAGACATGAGATATATATGCTCCCTCCATTACAATTTTGTCTATTTTCCTTGTAATTGACTAATGAAAATACCTAATCATTGTTGATGGTATATTGGGTTCAATCTAGGTTGTATCTAGCATAAAAATATGAAGTTGTATAGAAAATATTCATGAAATTTGAGGTCATCATGTAACCCCAATACTGATGTTCATGTACATGACCATTATTCAAATTGGAGTTCATGACATGAGTATTCTTTCCTCATATGCTTCCAATAGTATTCTCTCTCCAACAATTCCAGTGTTCTATGTTGTCCTAGGTGGCCAACCCAAGATCAGTCATGAAATTCCTTTAAGGTGGCACTATAAGAAAAAAGGTCATTGGACAGGGTCATGCTTGTGATAGACCTTTAAGGTCCGTCACCAATGTCGCATATGGTGATGGTCTTTAAAAAAGTGTTGTTGTAAGTGTATATAGTGATGGTCCTTTAAGATTTGTAACCAAATCCATTTTCAATGACACTTTTGGTGAGGGTCATTAAAGGACCGTCACTAATTCTATATTTGGTGACACTTTTGGTGAGGGTCATTAAAGTCCCATCACTAATTCTCTCTTTGGTGACACTTCTAGTGACGATATTTTATTGACCGTCAACCATGCTCTTTTTGGTTACTTTTGGTGACGGTCAATAAATGTTCATCATCATTGATCATTCATATGAGTTTTTGATGCCACTTCATGCATGTGACAAACCTTTAAAGTCCATCACCAATGTCACATATGGTGTTGATCTTTAAAAAATCGTTGTTGTAAGTGTATATAGTGATGGTCCTTTAAGGTTTGTCACCAAAGCTATTTTCAATGACACTTTTGGTGAGGGTTGTTAAAGGCCTGTCACTAATTCTCTCTTTGGTGACACTTTTGGTGAGGGTCGTTAAAGGCCCATCACTAATTCTCTCTTTGGTGACACTTCTAGTGACAATCTTTTATTGACCCTCACCAATGCTCTTTTTGGTTACTTTTGGTGACAGTCAAAAAATGTTTGTCATCATTGATCATTCCAATAAGTTTTTGATGATGCTATGTCCTTGTTACTATATTTTTTGTCAAAAGATAATGATTTAAGACCATTGTTGTGGAGTCTTTTTCATTATGTGTCCAGGGTCATAGTGGTTATAATAGTCAGTCAATTTGTTAAGAAGTAATTACCGTGTATCATTTCCCTCAAGTCATAATAATATAGTTTTCCTATGAGTCAACACATGATTCATCTCTATTAGGTTTATTATCTAACAAATTTCTTTTAAATAAAGTTCCACTAGTGTGTGTAGGAACTATATTATTTAATACATAATCAAGCTCTATTAATTCTATTAATGAGAGAGTCCTAGCACTCTTCAACACTCATGGCACACCCTAACATGCTTTGGAAGAGTGCACTAACATTCCTTGGCACCTTGCATGTCTTGGAACATCTTTGTAGCTGGAACATGTTTGTACCTAGAACAACTTGCCATGAGTAGGATGCCCAAGCACATGTTGGCATGCCCTAACATAGTATATCACTCCCGTATTATGTGTTGGCATGCCTTGTAGTCACTAGCATGCCCTAGAACACCTTAGCATAATATTGCATTGGAAAACATTAGCACTCGGCACACATTGGCACTTGGCATGTATTGGAACATATTATTAGTGTGCATAGCATGCCCCTTTTGAAAAAGATAAAATCTTGACTTATTAACACTCTTATGTCTTCATTTTCCTTGCAATTTATCTTGGTTATGCCTTTTGTTTCCTTGAAACTCCTTGGCACATATTGGCATACTTTAGCACCCTGTACATCCTAGCATGTCTTAGCACCTGGCATGCCTTTGCACTATTTGGCACATGTTAGCACACCCCATAACTACCTAGCACACTATAGCACCTTTTTGACATGCCCTGATATTCCCTAACATGCCTTACCCGTGCTTATCATACCTTGTCACTCCCTCCTTGGCATGACAGCTAGCACTCATTAACACACCCTCATATTCATTCACTTCCATGCATTTTTACCTAGTGATCCCTTGTGTTGTCCTAGTACTCCCTAACACTCCTCAGCATGCATTGGCACTCTCTAGCACACCTTAGCACTCTTTGATATGCTCTGCCACTTCATAGAATGCATCACACTCCCTGATGCACATTGGCACTTGGAAAGTCTTAGCATGTTTGGCATGTGTTGAGATTACTTAGTATGCTTTAGAATGGTTTAATATTAAAGTTATTTGAGATTAATTATTGGAAACTAGATGAGAAGAAACAAAGGAAGATTTGGCACTTAGAATACATTAATACTTGGCACTTGGCACCTATTGGCACCTAGGGTTGGTGTGCCTAGCATGCCCCTCATGGAAAAGGTAAATTAATGACTTATTAACCATATTATGTGCTCATTTCCTTGAGTTTAACATGTTCCTCCCTTTTGTTTCCTTAAGAGTCCCTGGAATGCATTTTCACACCCTTGTACATCTTGGCATGCCTTAGAACTTGGGACATCTTAGCTTGTTTGACATGTCTTCATACTATCTGGCACATGTTAGCATGCCCTAGAATTCCCTAACACACCTTGGCAGTCATGACCTCACAACTAGCATTACATATTTCCATGACTTGGTAACCTTACATTCTCTAGAACACCTTGGCACTCCCTAGTTGTCATACCCTCTGTTATCCTCCACAATGTCCTAGGCTAATGAGGAGATCGACGGAGGTAACCACATACCAATATTTTAGTTTCGTAGCTAGCCCTACCAAACTAGAGAGGGCTCTCTCTATGAAATCACACCCAAGACATGACTGGAATGTAAAGGATGTTAGGCTAGATAGCTAAGCTTAGGAAGGTTTTGGAAAATTTAGGTTTTTGTTGCTAGATAAGGGAGAAAAACCAGGTAGCTAGGTCAGAGGATCAAAGGGTTACAACAACAAAGATATAAAGGAGCAAGGTAGAATTACTTTTATGATGGATATTCGGGTTTGTCAGTGTAGTGTAGTGTTTAGAAGAAGCAAAAGGTCTTAATGAGCATGAAACATGAATTCATTAAGCAAGAAAGAAAGTAACACAATGATTTTTCCATCAAAACAAAGCTTTATGCAAAGAATTTTGTTTATAAAATGTAAGGAAACCCATTGAAGATTTGATGAACGGAAAGAGAAGATGAATATCTTCCATATAAAACTAAAACATAGAAAAAACAACATCACAAACTTAATGAAAATGAATTCCTAGATAATAGCTGCAAACTGTGTCCATTGATTTCCAGAAAATGTCCAAGTACAAGCTACAATAGTTCTTTCCTATGAAATCCAACCCGTTCTATCACTAAGAAAATGATACATAAATACCGAAACAACGTCTCCCCACTCTAAGGGGTCAAATCCATGATCTAGGAACTATTCCATGAGGTGTTCTAACTAAACCCTAATGTCTAGGGAAGTTAAAAACAACTTCTACAATTAACTTTGACTCCAACCTCTCTCATAAATGAGGTCAAATTTACATCAAAAAAGCTTACAAAGACTAACCACCAATTAATTACATTTTCTTTTACCCCTCATATTCATCTACTTCACCCTTTTTACTTTTACCAAAGTCAAACTAGGAATTACAAAAAAATTCACAGTGAAAATTTCACAAAAATCTCATAAATTTCTAGGTGTGCAGCGAGTTGTTGGAGGCCATTTTTGAGTGCCTTTATGAAGTTCAAATCTAGATTTGAAGCCTGTTCTATAAATATGGGAGAGATTTTATCTAGTTAGAGTATTGTTTCACTAACAATGACCCATTTTTGGCTGAGATATGGCCATTCTCCCAATGTGTCTCCAGGTGCGCAACGAAATGGAAAAAGAGGGGCAAAAAGGTAAAATTTGGCCTCTTTTTTGCAAATTTCTCAAAACTTGACCCCAAGCTAGGAAAGTGGGCAAATGGGTTTTTAGAGAGGGTCATAATATTTCCAAAAATTCTTATTTTACATCATTTGGATCGTTGAGGAAGAAGAGCAGTGTGAGCTCGCTGCGCTCATAGACAGAAAATTGTCAAAAAATTGCAAGTCTTCACCAGTCTGCACCAAAACACAAAATTTTCTCCAAATCCTCCCAAAATTTGTCTAGAGATGCCTGATGAGGTATGTTATTCAATCATGGATGAGTCAGCAATAAAATATAACTTACCCTTCTCATCTTGGCTGATTAGGGTTTCCTTGAGTTTTTCCTTCCTTTGCTTGATTTTGACCTTGGAAACTTGATTCCTTGTATAATAATGGATGGCCATTTTGTTTTGAAACTTGCTATCCATGTTGGCCATTTAAAGGATCTTCTCAAGGTGGAAATTGACTTTTTCAAGCCAAAACTCCTTGTCCTCATTTATTTCCATGGCAATCCTCTCTTCAAAGGTCAATTCTTCCATTGGTGGCTTTTGTTCTCTTTCCCTCTGAAGTTCCTTCCTAAGACCCATTGTCCTTGGTCTCTTCCTTGCCATATGTCCTTCATGTTGCTCAGTGTCCTCATGGTCCACCATTTCCTTTCCTTTAATCTCTTGTTTCTTGGCTTTGAATTGCTCTTTCTCCATGACTAGTTGTTTTGCCTTAAGTTGATTGTTTTCTTGCTCAAGGAATGAAATGATGAATTTGGCCCTTTCCAAATTGTCCTTGAGATCCATGATTTGATAATTCTTCTCTTTGATGACTTGTTGTAGGGTTTTATTCTCATCATGTGCCTCCAAGTCAAATAGGTCAAATTCATGCTCAATGGATTCCTCATCATGCAAAGAAGCCTCATGATGTGATGGTGATCCCTGTTTTGCTGATGTAGTAGGCTTGGACCCTTCCTCAATTTGAGGAGAAAACCCAAGCCTTCTTCCACTATGATATGTCTTGGTAAACTCAGGCCTAGGTGCCTTGGAAACCTCATCCTATTTTCTTGATGACCCCACCTCCATGGGTTGTACTGAGATGATTTAGTGTTGTCTTTGTGAAGGTTATATGCATTTTAAAGGCTGCCTCAATGAAGGTGTCCCATGTCATGTTCTTCTTTGTCAACTGATGGAGTACTACAACCTTTATCAGGCTATGGTGAAAGAGGCTAGGACAATGCACTTTACCTTTCAATTACACCCTTTTTGACATTTTGGTTAGGCTCCTATACAATTAGCTGGACAAATTTAGAGACTTGGCAACTGTAAAGTGCATGAGCAGTCTTATGTGGTATTGTTGGACACCTAATCCTCAATGGGTTAGTGTATAAGCCGAATGGACAAAAGGAGTCCAGACCTTGGGATGTGAAACCCAACAGTCACATATTGTACTATAAATGTATATCTCTTGTTAATAAAAATTGTACTCTCATGATTTATCATTCATATTGTTCTTGCTCCCATGTGTGTTTAACATGGTATCAAAGAAGGCGTATTCTTGCCCTGCATAATTATTTTGAGCCATTTGTTTTATGGCTTTTCTGTGCCAGTCAGTTCTACATTTCATTGAATGTTTTATCAGCCGTATTTTAGCTACATTCTCTGCGCACAATTCCTCAAATAGAAAATTCTGACATACATCACGCTCTGACACTTCCACTGGCCTGAACGCTGCTCCACCTGCACACAAAACGCTGCTCTCTGCATACAAAATGCTCCTGGTATGCGGTATTGAATCATATTAACGCTTGGAATCATGTGTTGAATGCGTTTTGAATATTAACGTTGTGGTATTGAATGCGTTATTGAATGGCTGTTGAAATGCTATGCATTGTGGAATATTAACGTTGTGCGTTAGAATGGTATATGCGTTGAAACTGACTTTGCTATATGCGTTGTTCAAATGTCATGTTGAATGCATTTGAAGCCTCGTGCAAAAGCCTCTGGATTATGCTCTAGTGTGGCTTCCCATTTTTCATCAACACTTTTCTGTCGAATAGCCTCTTCAATCCTCTTCTGTGCTTCCACATCAAAAGGATCTGCATTAAGGAGTGCGATTTCTTTCTATTTTTGGCATTCAAGTTGCAGCCTTTGCTGGTGCTGCTGTCTAAGAGTATTTTGAAAAACATCCAAGTTATCCCCAATAACAGCCTCCGCAAAAGTTGGATCTCTCTCCAGCAATAGGTTCATAAGATGTGAATCATTTCGAATGTGTTGCTGCATAACTGTAGGATTTACAGCTGAGCCATCTGGATTTAGACTAAAATCATTTGCTCCTGTCCTTGAGGGTGTCGAAACCATCATAATTAAATCCCCCTCTACGAGTCCAATTAAACTCAGACGATATGTATTCTTTATTTCTCTCCCATGGTAAAGTAATTGTTGCTGCTGCAGAGGAACTTGAGTCTCGACCTCAAGAAGCGCCTTAACATTTTCCACTAGTTCTTGAGGATCAACCTCCAATGTGATGAACTGTTCGCCTGTTGTCATGATAGTGATATTCATCGTATCCAACCCCTTCTGAAGTGCTTTTGTCTGAATCTAATACAGTATCCAAAAGAATTGAACTCCCTATGGTTTTTTCAGTTCTCTCACAACAACGGTGCCTCTGATAAAAGACACAGTGAAATATGCACATGGGGAAACTCTTAGCGTGGAAGCCAAGTAAATCAGTTTGTATATGACTGTGTTAGTTTGGTCTCAACCTATTCAGATCACCCATAAAATCAAACTAGAGTAAGTGGCTCCTATATGGCATACGTTCAACAAATAGTGCACATATAATTGTGGCCTCTAATCATGGATCTATTCTTAAGTGGAAGAGTTGTTTTTAAATTTTATTATTCATTGTTGTTAACATATTGGATAGATTTGTATAGAAGGTGTTTAGTTCCATGACAACCAATAGTGGAGAAGATGCAGAGTTCAAAAGAGCATTAAAACTAAGTTGTTCCATTTGATGATCTCATTGATGCACTAAGAGCTGAACAAGAAACAATCAAGAGAAAATGGGCGTTGATGAGTAATGTTGGAAATAATACTGAGAGGGGGGGTGAATCAATATTATCAAGTCAAATAATCCTTTTCAAAAACCAAATTGTATACACTACTTCAGTTAATTCAACCCGCGTATATACGCAACTATTCAGAGGTAAACCAGCGTACACAGAGCAAACTTTTAATTTACTTAAACTTTCAGATGCATGTTTGTTAATCGGATGTAGATAAATAACCAGTAACCAGAGACAGTACAATAGAGAGAAGACATCCACGCAGAATACATATATAGGTGGAACCCCCTGTGGGTGAAAATACCTGCTGCAATTTCGTTCTCTATCTTTTCTTTAGATTGGAAATTCTGTTTCAATGTACTGTGCAGTCCTTTTACCAGTACGCAGCTGCAACTGCAGAAGCTACCACTTTCTTTTTTCAGCTTCCTAGACGGAGCTACACCCCCATTAGCTCTTGCACTAGCCAAGATACTAGTACGTAGGTGCTGGCCTACAGAAGGCTACAACCTTCTCTTTCTTCCAGGGACCACGTTTCATCAATTTTCAGACTGGATCCATGAACATCAACCAATCATCGAGAAATTCTTCATCAACCAAACTCCTTTTCACCAACTAGATATGAAGTCAAGTAGATACTTCTCTGCCAGCTGTACTCAAAACACAGTACCAGAAACAGAGCCCAGAACACAGTAGCAATAAGCAGACACAGCTAGATCACAACTTAAAGCATATACGCAATTTCAACAGTCTGCAACTTGCGTGCATACGCATCTGCGTATGGAACAACCTGCGTATACGCATCTTTACTTCACCTAAACTACGTGTATACGCGCCTTCGCTTCACTGAACCTGCGTACAGATCTATAAAAGACAACACACTCTTCTAGATATTCAATCACTAATTAACCCAAATTATCAGACTTATAGATCAGACAAGTGCCACATCTAGCAGATCAAAATCATACAAAGATACTATCATTTAGGCTTAAAGATTATGACCCTTGAATAGACCTTATCCTTCCTTTTGCGCTAAGGTTCCTCCTTCCTTCGGATCCAGATCTGCATCACCACCCAATATACCAGCTCTAGCACTTGATCAGATCTTCAATAATAATTCATATGGTCCTTTATCACAAGATCTCCTTCCTCTTTTATAGTCTTAGGCCTTCCCCAATACCATGGTCCAAAACCATAACATTTCAATACCATGAACCCAAAACTAGGGATCGACACATCTGTCAAGACGCCATGGTCCAAAACATAGGTTCAAGTTCCAAGAACTAACTGCCATGGTCCAAAAGAATGATTACCAACATATACGTGCTTTTGTAATGTATAACCCGCGTGTATACGCGCCTTCGTCTAGATGAACCTGCGTATATGTCTTTTCTACTTTCTGAGAGCCTAAACTGAGATCTGTTACCATAGAGGGTTGCCATCAAGGACAACACCTGTGGCATACCTGTGCCATAATGCCAACAATCTCCCCCTTTGGACTTGATGGCAACACCAAGATCCAAGATCATTCTCCCCCTTTGTCATCAAGGGCAAAGGGTTGTGCTCCCCCTGAGTATATGCTGAAATTTTCTGTGCTGACTATGCGCCCCCTGACTGTAGGCAAGATCTGCAAAAAGATGTTCTTGAAGAAGAACCAATTAGTACATACATCCATCACCCAACCAAGTGGGAATCATCCATCCAACCAAGTGGAATACATCAGAAATTTACATATGATGACCAAAAGTATTACATCTTCATCCCAGGCATAGTGGGGAAACTAATATAGGCCGTTACATGACCTTGACACCATATAAGAAAGAGATATATGACATAGAGACGAATTATTGAAAATCATCTACAACTGATAGCAGCAGCAACTGACAGTGAGCATTCAGATCAGCAACCAATATGTCCTTCTGTTTTCCTTCTGCAATCAATAACAGTGATGGACTAGAACAAAAAGCTTCTAAACCAATGCCAACAATGCATAATTAGAAGATTATCTGCTCCCCCTGAACCTGTGCCGGATGGTCTCTGTCAGACCCTTATCAAAATATCTTCAACCAGAGCCTGTTCCTTCTGATATCCAACAGACCTTCATATACGCGACTGTCTCTGTACCGACCGGCGTATGTACGCGGATATTCCTTATATAACACGCGTACACCCAATTTTCTCTAAAGATTTAATAGCAAGAGGGTATATTCATAACTCCCAGCTTCTGTCTGAGATATTCAAAAGTTTCCCTGGGCAGAGGTTTGGTGAAAATGTCAGCAACTTGTTCCTTAGAAGGAACATACTCCAATTTGACTCTTTGTTCCAACACTTGTTCCCGAAGAAAGTGATACTTGATCGGTATATGCTTGGTCTTTGAATGCATGACAGGATTTTTTGAAATGCTGATTGCACTTGTATTATCACATAAGATGGGGATAGGTGGTGTACAAGTGATTTGAAATCCTGCAAGGTCTGCATCATCCAAAGGAGTTGAGTGCAGCAAGATGCAGCTACCACATATTCTACTTCAGCTGTAGATAAGGCAATCGAACTTTGTTTCTTGCTGAACCAAGATACTAATCTGGAACCCATAAAGAACACACCACCACTTGTGCTCTTCCTGTCATCCACGCTTCCGGCCCAATTGCATCTGTATAAGCATGAAGTGTGAGATCTGTATCTCTAGGATACCATAAGCCATAATTTTGTGTCCCTTGAAGATATTTGAAATTCTCTTCACTGCCTGAAGATGAGTCTCCTTTGGATTTGCCTGAAATCGTCCAACTATTCCTACTGCATGCATGATGTCCGGTCGGGTACCTGTCAAGTAAAGTAGACTTCCAATCATAGATCTGTAGGTTGGTTGATGCACATCTGTTGATTCATCATTTTCACTGAGACTGCATCCTGTAACCATGGGGGTACATACTGGTTTTGCATCTTCCATGCCATATTTCTTCAAAATCTGTTTGAGATACTTGGTTTGAGACAAGAAGATCCCGCCTTTATTTTGTTGGATTTGCAACCCAAGAAAGTATGTCAGTTCTCCAAGCATAGACATTTCGAATTCTTTTTGCATCACCAAGGCAAAATTTTGACTCGTAGCATCTTCATTGCTGCCGAAGATAATGTCATCTACATACACAACAAGTATTAGCAATTTGTCATTTTTAAATTTTAAATAAAGATTGCTATTGGCTGATCCTTTTGAGAATCCTTGTTGATATTTGTCCAAACGATAGTACCAAGCCCTTGGAGCCTGTTTAAGACCATAGAGATCCTTTTTTAATCTGCATACAAGATTTGGATCATTCCCAAGAATGAACCCATCTGGTTGCTCTATGTACAATTCTTCTTCTAAGTCTCCATTCAGAAAAGATGATTTCACGTCCATTTGAAATACTTTGACCTTCTGAAAGCTTGAGAGAGCAAGGAACATTCGAATGACCTCAAGTCTAGCAACAGGAGCAAAAGTTTCTTCAAGTCTATTCCTTCTTGTCGAGCATACCCTTTACAAACAAGTCTGGCCTTGTTTCTAATAACTTCCCCATTTTCATTCAACTTGTTCTTGAAGATCCATTTTGTCCCTATGACATTCTTATCTTTTGGTCTAAGAACCAACTCCCACGTGCTGTTCTTTTCAATCTGCTCAAGTTCTTCATCCATTGCCTTGACCCAGCTTTCATCTTTGCATGCCTCTTTTACATTTTGTGGCTCAGTGGAGGAGATCAATGCCAAGTAGCTTGAGGCTTCTGCAATTGTTCTTCTAGTTTGAATACGTGCTTCCTTTTGTCCCAAAATCTGAGATTCAGGATGATTCTTCTGAACATACCTAGATGGAGTCTTTTCTTCTATCCTTATTTGTTCCTCTGGTGCCTCTTGAGGTTCTTCTTCATCATCTGTCTTATTTGGAGAGTAGTCTTCATCTTCTTCGATATCTTCATGATTTACTTGCTTGGGGATGTATCCTTTTTCATCAACCACTACGTCAATGCTGTCAACAATTATTCCAAGTCTTTTATTATAGCACTTATATGCTTTGCTATAGGGAGAATATCCAAGGAGAATGCCTTCGTCCGCTCTAGGTTCAAGTTTGCCAAGATGTTCATCCGTATTCTTAATATAGCATTTGCTCCCAAAAATTTTGAAATGCTTTACCGAAGGAGTTTTACCATACCAGAGCTCATG